>MU269988.1:625000-675000 GCA_021432705.1 Caranx ignobilis
ACACACACACACACACACACACACACACACACTTACTTCACAATAAAAATATGTCTTCAACATAGTAGATCCATTATACTAACTTACTGCTGTTGACAGTTCAGCACGCCCACAGTACCACAGGTTAACACACACACACACACACACACACACACACACACACACACACTGCTGCATGTGCAAACACTCTGCTGAGCTTAGTGAGTTAATCATTCAGAAAATAATTAAAATCAATAAAGCAGAACAGATTGAATGAAAGGAAAAACAACGACAGGATGATGTCAGAGACAGGAAGAGGATTTACCTCCTTAACCCCCCCACCACCACCACACACACACACTGCCCCCCCCCTCCACAGCTCAGACACAAGGACAAACACTTCAGTCTCTATTGTTTGTGGGATTTTATGATTCACGACTTAAACAGAAGTGATTACAACTACACACTGAGTGTGTTCACACACTCTCCACTTGGTTTCATTTGTTTACGTGCGCTGTGAATCTTCTCTCTCATCCTGTCGTCACCTCTCACTTCACCTGTCTCTGGTATTGTCTTCTAGAGCTGGGGACATGACCTCAGATCAACATCGTGATGAACTGAATGTGATCTTGATTACAACTTGTGTTTATTGAGCTCATAGCTCAGTGACGTGTGCTGTGCTGTGAACATGCTCCTCGCTCTGAGTGTCAGTTAATGTTGGATTATTTGCTCAGTCACTTTCTGTATCATTTGGTCAAACAGGTCGAACTCTGCACCAGCAGCTGAAACACTGCAGAGAAAAACTACAGCTCCAGATGTTCCCAGATCAACTTGTCATCATGGTCCATGGTGAGGTAGAGTAGGTTCAGTGTGAAGGTCTGAACACAGCAGGACGAAAAGAGAGAGGCAGAGGAAATGTAAAAAAAAAAAAAAGACGAGTGATTGTGATTATTTACTCACAAGCAGTCGTCGTGCTCTGAGTCCGGCAGAGACTGAGACGGGCCCAGCTTTATCTGGTGAGGAGAAGTAGTTCACTAATAAAGAGAGGAAGCACTGAGGAGGACAGATAAGAGGAAATGAGGAGGAGGAGGAAGAGGAGGAGGAGGAGGGAGAGATAAGGCGGGAAGGCAGCGTGGAGGAGAGAGAGGCCATCCTCAAGAACAAAAGACTAATTTGAGGAGCTGCGAGCAGAAAGCTCAGGGGCCCGACGCCCAAAGTTCAACAATAATCAGAGTTTTTAAAAGTGAGCGACAGGCTCCTGAGATGAAGATTCAACATTTAAAACCTCGCTGCTATTTCTGCCTCTGCTGCCGACTGAGCTCCTCTCTCCCTGCTGCTGAACAAACACACGGCAGCTTCTGCTCTGAGGCCGAGCATCAGCTGTTTGAAATGGAAAACCACTGACTACGTTAAGATGCTGCCGGGATTTAAGAACCTCTGGTCCTCCAGGGACACCAGATCCACTACACCTGCACCACGTCCTGATCAGAGACTCATCTGACGGTGCAATTACACACAACCAGAACCAGTGGAGATCCAGGCTGCAGAACCAGTGGAGATCCAAGCTGCAGAACCAGCAGAGATCCAGGCTGCAGAACCAGCAGTGATCCAGGCTGCAGAACCAGCGGTGATCCAAGCTGCAGAACCAGCGGTGATCCAGGCTGCAGAACCAGCGGTGATCCAAGCTGCAGAACCAGCGGTGATCCAGGCTGCAGAACCAGCGGTGATCCAGGCTGCAGAACCAGCGGTGATCCAAGCTGCAGAACCAGCGGTGATCCAGGCTGCAGAACCAGCGGTGATCCAGGCTGCAGAGCCGCACGACCAGCAGAAGATCTGAGATGTTGTTTCTCTGTTCAAGCTGAAAATCAATGACAACTGCAACTGCAACTTGGTGCAGACTGAGACCTGACAGATCCCCCCCCGCTGCTCCAGTGCCTGGACCACCTCAGTACCTGTAGCTTTGTGTACAGTTCTTGTCCACATGCAGAAGGTGCGATGTGAAACCAGAGCAGCTGCACTGACAGACTCTCCTGGTGTGAAACTCTCTTAGTTGCAGGAAGCAGAACCAAACAGACCCAGAGGAACCTGTCACTTCACCACGGCCCAGCAGAAAGCACTCGGCTCCACCACACCTGACATTTGACACCTTGAATTAAACAGAAAATGCCAATTTTTCACCTGAACCTTTTCAAAAGGGAAAACTATCCACTGAGTTCACCACAGTGCGTTTCACCTCCGCTCAGCTAAAGTGATTTCCTGCAGCTCCAATCAAAGCTGGTTGAAACTGGTTCTTATGTTTATTTTTATTTGCCCGTTCACACTGGTCTTCTCTGCTCTGAGATCTGTGGGAGAACAAGTAAAACACACGTCACACCTCAGAGTCCAGAGACACAATGTGCCAAAGACTTTGTGATTCATGCTGTCGTTCAGGGTGGATTCTTCTCTCTGACCCTGAAATCCAGCACAGAAAGCGCCAATAAAGGAGTGACGAGATTACAGCAGCGGGAACAAGGCGAGGTGCCGCGAGCGAGAACGACGAGTTATTAAAGATGAATGGAGCCGAGCGGTGACTGACAGCGGCGCGCGTGCTCCCAGCAGGCCCAGTGTGAATGTGATTATCCCGGGATAATGCTGTTTCCCTCTTCGTTTGGAGCTTGACCGTCTCAGAGGGGAAGGATTAGATTTAATTAGCTCGCTGCTCTCACACCTACAACTACGGCAACAAAGTGGGCAGTGATGGAGGAGGGAGCAGGGAGCAGGGAGGAGGGAGCCAGTGATGGAGGAGGTGGAGAGAGACCTCGTGGCCTGCACTCTGTCATCAGAAACTCTTTCTCACCTCCTCTCCATCCGTCTACCTGCTCAGGCTCAGACTGCTGCTGCTTCATGGCCCGTTAGCAGGGACGCTGGTGAGCACATGACGTTCAGCTCCTCCTGATCCACAGGACGAGTGAGGATGAAAGGTCCGACCTCCAAACGATGCATCATTACTGATCAACAGCCTAAAACTACAGAAGACAAAGCTGCTCGTTTTCTCACCAACAAACCAGGTAATTATGTGGTTACCTTGGAGAAGAAGGAAGCATCAGGTTCCTCTGATCGTCATGAGATCACTTATCTGATTCTGTTTCTGTTATTTCATCCTGGTTTTAATCAGGAAAGTCTCATTGAGATCAGGATATTTTGAGAACAACAACAACAAAAAAACACACGATCAAGGACGAAACGAAACCACAAACTGTACAGAACAAAGAAAACATCAGAGAACGGAGCTTTAAAACCTCCAGAGGAAACACGAGTCTGGTTTGATGTCAGACTGCGGTTTAGTGCGTCTGAACCAGTTCCTCCAAGATCCAAGGTTTTACTACAACTGAAACAACATCTGTTGTGTCATGTTAAAACGGGGTTAAAGGTCAAACAGGTTAACTTAGTTCTTCACTTTCACATTCTGTCGACTGGCTGTTCACAGTAAACTTGACTTGTCTTTACAGTGTTTGTTCTATCAAACTAGCAAAAGAAGCATTTTAACCATGTGTGCTAATAAGCTAAGCTAAGGTCACGACCCCAGACGTCCACATGTCGTGACGCCTGACGAGTTGATTCCAGTTGATTCTCCCTGAATGTTTTCCAGAGCTGAGGAGCTGAGTCTCACGGGCGACGTTCTCGTTGTTTACGCTGTGTTTACGTCTCCCAGGAGGACAGTGAAGGCAGCAGAAGCAGTAATTGATTCTGATCAGGCAGTTTGATTGGGTTTCACATGAGCACAGGAAAATCTGTTGGTAATTACTAATATCCTGCTCCTCCTCTGTGAGGCGGAGAACGCTTCCCACAGTGACGACAACAAAACCCTGATGGGAGCTGTTTGTTCTGGGCTCGATACGTCCGGTCTGATCTCTGGATGTCAACACACACACACACACACACAGCCGGTGGAAATAATATAATAAAGTGCATTACATCAAATCATATTAATGCACCTTGCAGAGTGTGCATGGCGAGGTCGGGAGCTGTGTGTGGTCGTACGGAGGCTGCTCTGCATAAATGTCAGCGATATGAAGCGACAGCAGAGTTTGATCCGTCTAATCACATCAACCACGTTTTATTTGCTCATTTCACCTCAGCTCAGTCACAACACACAGATCTGAGCACGGAGGAGCAGCGCCTGTTCAGTTCCTGTTGTGATGAATGTGTTTAAATATAAAAATGGATTTACTGTGTACACACCGCAAAGAGGCAACACACCAGCACACACACAAACAACAGACTATAATATTCTGTCTTCTCCTGTTTCTACGTCTCATCTCACCATCACAGAGTCCCAGTACAACCAGTCAGACACAACATATAAACCAGTACACTAACAAACACACACCAGGTAAACAACAGCAAGTCTACTCTGATGTAAACGACCATATCTGTAACTTCCTGTTTGCACAGATACGACCTAAAGATGTCAGGAGGAGTGACCAGTGCTTCCTGTTTGAAACCGGCTGTTACCATGACGATGAGGGGCTGGTATTAAGCAGCAGGTACGGCCTGTTTCAAAAGAATGAAAAAAAAAAGAGAGATTAAATCGTTAATGTGAAAATTAGTCCATAAAGTCCATGCTAATGCTGATGCTAATGCTAATGCTAATGCTAATGCTAATGCTAATGCTGTCCACAGTCACTGGAGGCTGCTGCTAATCATAAAACACACAGGTGGTAACAAGCTGCTGCACGTACGACCTGCAGGGTCGAGTCTACAGGGAAACCTGGTCTCTGGAGGAGGAGTTCATCCTCAACGCAGATGAAAGGAAAACAAGGTCACACACACACACACACACACACACACACACACACACACACACACACACACACACGCCTCATTTTCTCTTTGATGACAAAACTGATGATGCTGAATGAATGTTTTATCAGTCAGACGTGTGTGTGTGTGTGTGTGTGTGTGTGATTGCCCCCCCCCACACACACACACATACACACAGAGTTATGGTATATTTTAAGTATATCTACAAAGCATGCATCATCTGCAGCCTTTGATCCTCCAACACTGTAATTCACTGAGATTTTTTTTTGCCCCAGAGGCTTAAAAAAAAAAAACGCAGTCAGTAAACCATGGATTAATATTAACGGTGCATTAGTGTCTACACCACAGTGTGTGTGTTGACCGGCTCTGACTGACAGCTGCTGCTGATCCAAGTGTAGTGAAGTAAAGTAAACCTGGATCATGTGACCATGTGGACTTCAGTGAAGGTGTGAAGCAGCAGGAGACACGTCGGTCGTGTCTCTGCACATGCTCCCACTCTCACAGGTGTCTTTTGTATCACTTTACAGCTGTGTGCGACTTTATGTAACGAGTGTATGAAGGCGGTGATCACCAGGTGAACCAGAGGAGCCTGAACACAGGAGCTGCCCTGCAGGAGAGGGAGAAACATCACACAGGTCAAACACCAGAGTCCTGACTCTGTGACACATGAAGGGAGCAGCTGCTCTCAGCATGTACCTGAACGCACCACAGACTTCCTGCACTCGGTCAATGTGACCTTAGGACAATAAACAGGGACCGGTACAGGAGGTATGAGGAGTGGATGTGGATGTGGATATTACCTGGTTATTCACTCATGTTTACATAAACACAGCTGCTGGTTGCTCAGTAAACCTGTGTCAGACGTTCAACACTTCAGCAGCAGTTTAACAATAATCATCCAAATGTCTGGGAACTCTGGGAAATGTCAACAACCTGAGAAAGGTCAAAGTCTCTGATGAGTCATCACACTGAGAGCAAACGAGCGACCGACGGCAGGACGTCACTGCTACATGAACCACACAGTGTGTTCATCTGCAAGGACGACTGATGGACTGATGGACCGATCGATCGATCGATCAGGTTCTAATAAACAAATGTGAGGAACGTTTCCAGCCTGATTCAGACGTGTCCAAATCTGAGACAGAACAGCAGACGGGACAGGAGGAGGAGGAGGAGGAGGAGGAGGAGGAGGAGGAGGAGGAGAAGGGGTTGATGAGAGTGGTGAAGCTGCACTTCTCCTTACTGACAGAGGAGCAGCCGCTGCCCCCCTCCCTTCCTCCTCCTCCTCCTCCTCCTCCTCCTCCTCCTCCTCCTCCTCTTCCACCTGAGAGCAGCAGAGCTCTTATCAGTCTCGAGGACTGACACGTCCCTCCTGATGTACGATCGAGGACAACAAAGGGACCCTTGAGGAGCGAGTGGACGTCTCTTTGATAAAGTCGGTGTCTCTGAACCGTCCTGACCTTTTACTTCTTCACTGACATTTGAACATCATCCTTGGTGCTTTTTTTCCAGCAGGTACGTAAATGAATTCATTTACACTCACAGACATAACATCTCAGTCCTCAGAACCACTGAGGAGGAGCGCAGCTCAAGTAAAACAAAGGTCAGAGCTCGCTCAGAAAATAACAGCTCTGAGAGGCAGAGGGAGGAGAGGTAACAAAATCTCATCTCATTTAGATATGTAGACGCTCAGAGGAGTCGCTGAAGCACGAACCCTTTATTGCTGCTGCCTGCATCCACGGTGAGAGCGTACTATCTGTGTGTGCGTGTGGAAACTCGACAACAGGCTGGTGTGTGGCAGCAGGTAACATGACGGGTTAGTGAGGGAGCAGCCGAGGAGCCGGCATCCACCTCCTGCATCCACAACGAGGCCTGCTCCTCCACTGCAGGAGGATCAGAGGGAAATTAATTAAAAGATAAGACGAGCTCTGAAGAGCTGGGAAACTTTGAACAGGAACAATGTGCCGTCATTACATATGATAAACTTCAGGCTAAACAGCTCACGGTTAGAAACTGTTTCCGCACGCGAAGCTGCTCTGTGAATTTTAAAATGTGGTCCACAGTCACAGCTCTGCGCTCACTCATGTGTGAGTGATGACGACTGCAGCTTCAAAGTGTCACCGCTGAGACTGACAGGAGGACGAGGAGCAACAAACTGACCGGGAGCAACATCAAGACAGCTGCTCCTTCAGTGTGTCACCACGACGACATGAAGACGGGTTCATCATCATCTGATCCCTGATCAGTCCCTCCCCTGACTCATCTGTTTGCTCCAGCTAACAGCCACATGTGAACGGTGAGTGTGTGAAGGTGTGTGTCGTCTCCGTCCTCGGCTCTACACTGGAGTCGACCCTGAAACGTCCAAGACAGATCAGAAAGTTCCTCTTCAGATGTTCAATGACTCATCCTGCACTCAAGGGCGTTCCTGCCAGTTGCCGTGACAACCTCCGAGCTGCAACGAGCTCGTTAGCTTGTGCTAACGCTAACGAACCTGTATGTCTCCCCTGCTAGCATCACTGCTCCCTCGTTTCATCTCCACCTGTCTCGTCTCACCTCTGAGGTCCACAGGTGTGTGTGCAGGTGACGGAGAGAAGTCCTCCTTCACGTACATTCAGTCTGTCTCCTGTCCATCCCTAGCTTTCTGTTTCACTTCACAACACACACAACACGACACAGAGAGCAGTGCGTTAACCAGAGCTCGTCACTGACACACGTCCTGCTCATGCAGTCGTCCTCGGTGCAGAGATAAAGACGCAGCCTGCAGTCATGATAATGTGAGAGTGAGCCGGAGCCCAGCGGAGACGGAGCCGTGCTCCACACATTCAAAAGGCCTTTGTTGAGCCCAATAAGGAAGTTTATTAATATGCAAACCAGACTTTGTGCTGTTGGAGCTGCTGGGAATACAAATCAAATCACACCACCGCTGTGGTTTGTGTCTGAAACGAGAGAGAATGAGATGTGATGATGTTTTTCTCTTTGTCCCTAACTTTCACAGATTAATCTCAGCGCCTCGGATCATTTGTACCGACGCGTCGGAGCAGCGCCGAGGCTCCTCTCAACCAGGACTCTGTTTCCCACAAACCCTGTGGTTTCTCTTTCTCTGAGCCTGAGCTCTGTGTACAGGGAGGCAGGCGGGGGGGGGGGGGTGCTTCAGTCTGATTCCTGCGCAGCCACAACTCTGATCCTGTGGGAGGATTTAAAAAAATCATTTCACAGCATCTTGACCCGGCTCGCCTCGGTCTGAGTCTCTCTCTGACAACCTCTCCATTACACAACAGATACTATAAAAACACAAGCAAACAGAGAGGAGAGACACCGACACGAGTTTAACCCCGACTCATCCTCCAGGAGCCAGCGAGCCAAGATTTCCCATCCAGCTCTGTGAACTCTGGTCTGCTCACATCACTGTCAACCAGCAGGAACAAAGACAGCAGACTCCATCTTCAAGCCAAAACACGAGGCTGAATCATATCTGAGCTGCAGAGCATCTCTGCCGCAGTCTGGGAGTTTGTCATGTCAGAGCTGAGCTCCTCCGACCTACAGGAGGTCACACTCTGTGAAAAATCCTCCACCAAGTTTGGGGAAATATTCTCCTGCATCCTGATTATGATTCTGTGTGAGGTCTGACCTGCAGTACACAGCGCTCTTCTGTAAAACCTCCTGGAGCTGTGTGAGCGACCTGTGAGAGAAAACTGAACATGATGGATGAACATCTCCTGTAACACTCACCTCTGCGACCACACACTGCTCCACCTGGAGGCTTGAGCTTTATATTCTGCCTGTGTAAACTCAACCTTATGACTGATCTGTCTCTTATTTATTACATCTCATCTACACTGAGATGAAATATATCATTTCCTGCAAATGTTCCACCTTATCTCACACTGCTGCGCCTGTGTCTCGGACTTTGTCAGGTGTCAGTCATTTTCTGGTTCCTCTCAGTAACACATCATCTGACCGACAGCATCACAACCAATAACAGTCCTTTACTGTATGTCCCAGCACACAGATTAACCTGAGCCTCTGACAGGAGGTTCACCTGCTCTTTCACAGCATCGTCACACAGGAACAAAAGCTGCTTTTCATTTGTTTCCCACACGGCAGCAGAAAGTGAGTCGTCCCTGTTTGTCACTGTCAGAAAACACCTGTGTGTCTTCACTGCACAGTCCCACACTGACAAGATACACTCCCTGATGCTGTTGTAGCTGTGTGACACACACGCACACACACACGCACAGTCCTCCCAGCTCTCTCTCTCTTCAGACTCCACCAAAACCAAAACCAAAACCCAGCTCAGCTTTAAAGTCTCTTCACCTGCAGGAGCACGAAGAGCCGAGGTGTGAGCGTGTATCGTAATTTCCCTCTGCACAAATCTGCAAATAATGACAAACACATAACACTCTGCAGAGCCAGAGGCACACACACACACACACACACACACACACACACACACACACAGCTATAATATCCAGTTGCAGCAGGTTAGAGCAGGAATCAGATAATGACTTCTATCAAACAGCCCCCCAGAGGCAAATAAAACCTCCACAAGTAGCTCACACTGTGTGTGAGCATCAACCTGGATCTGTGTGAATGCTCAAGTAAACCTTAGTGAAGGTGTGTGTGTGTGTGTGTGTGTGTGTGCGTGCATGTGTGTGTGTGTGTGGGCCGCTGCGTCCCAAGTAAGCCTTCATGATCCGATGGCCTGAGATGTCACTGCTGCTGCTCGTAAATCGTCTCCTCGTGAGGACAGAGGAAAGGACAGAGAGTGTGTGTGTGTGTGTGTGTGTGTGTGTGTGTGTGTTCAGGAGCACCGAGGAAAAACTGACCTGAGATCTGTTGACGTTCCAGATGTTTCTCTCCCTCTGAGGAGAAACACACGTGTCACAGCCAGAGTCTTTCTGGCTGATTGAAAGGAAGGTTCAGCCTCTGGACACAACGAGAGCTCATTCATCACTTTTCCAATTCATGTACAAATATCTGTCTGAGACAGTTTCCTGTTGTCAAGGAGACGCCTTCACACGTCCTGTCTGTTGACTCTACAGCCCAAAGATATTTCATTTACTACAAGAGCAGCAACACCTCGTCACAGGACCTTCTCAGTGTCGGCTCATACTGCGATGATGCAGAACCAGCCTGTGAACTTCTTTATAACAACAATAAACTTTAAACCTCGTTGTTTTTTTATCTAACTGCACCAAATGAGAAACAATCAGGTCCAGTACACAGGAGTTATATCTGAAGACAGTGGCTGTGAAGCACAGAGTGAAGTCTTCATTAAGGCTTTGTCCTCTTCCCCAGGTCTAAATGAGATATGTGGCTGTAACAGAGCACAGTACCCCCCCCCTGCACCGGCACTAACAGGTCGTTTGCAGTCAGTAGAAACAACCAGCACATTACAATGCAAACGACATCAGAGTTTATGCGTCCTCTGTTCACTCCGGGGCCGTTCCACTGGCCGACACTCTGCCACAGCGTCTGTGTTTTGTCTCCAGTAGCATATTTATGGAAGGTAAGCAGCCATCATCGCGCTCCATTACCCACACGCAGCATTTCTTCTGCACAGGTGCCCTGGGGTTGAACCGGGCTTTGTCCTGACTCAGCCCGCCGTCCTTCAGCCGTCCTGCTGAGACGGGCTGTGATGTGGGGACGAGACCCCATCTGTTTGAGGACGTACACTGAGCTCCAGCTGCAGGAAACCACTGAGAAGTGCTGAGGCAGGACGGCTGCAGGAAAACTGATGGCGTCACATGTTTGGAGCAGAAAAAACAAAACCAAACACTAAAACTGTTGTTGCAGTAAATAATGGACACCAAACTCAGCATCATGTGCTGCTGCAGGTTCCCTGACTGCTCCGCTGACAGCGAGGTGCAGCCGCACGTTAAGGACGGACACGCTGCAAACATCCAACTGAAGGTAAAGGACTGGATCCTACAGAGGACAACATCCGCTCATCAGCCACTCCACCTCTGTCCCCTGTCCACACAGACGTGTCTCACTAACTACTGCATGGAGTTCATGTTTTGGTTCAGACGGCTGGGCTCCACCGTCCTCAGCAGACCGACAGGAGGAGACAAAGATCCAACGACCAACCAAACTACGACTGTGGACTGAGGAGTGAATGAAGGCTCTGACCCATTCACCTCATTTTCACTCCATACCTTCACACTCACACACGGCACACCTGTAACCTGAGCTACACCTTCCGTCCGGTCCCTCTGATACGGCTCCTGGAACATTTCATCCGTTATTATGGATTTGTTTTCATCCAAACATGAGTTGAACTCATTTATACTGTAGTTCATGGAAATGTGTTCAACATATAATGGTCCTGACTCACAGTCGTGAAAGGTTTATATAAGTGCAGTCTATTAAACTGGACTTAGTGACGACGACGTCCATGTGTAACATAGACGTCTACAACGTGTTCACTTAATCCTTCGACAACCTGAAAGTCACCAAATCACTGCTCCCTGGTTTAATCTTAAAGCCACCGTCTCTGTCCAGGGACGAGGCTCCGAGCTGCTGAGCTGTAAAAACAGCTAATTACACAATATGAAATCCTGTGTGTGTGTGTGTGTGTGTGTGTGTGTGTGTACACCAGTGGTCCACATGAAAAAGAGCAAAAGGGAAAAGAAATTAACTACTTCATAGTCCATTTCAGAAAGTGACCTTTAGCTGAAATTTCCTGTGTGCTGCACTCGTCCATTTCCTGCTCTCAGAAAGCAGAAAGGTCCTTTTCCACTCTCACTTTCAAAACAGTGAACTTCCATTAAGTCATATATGGATTTTGGGGGAGCCATTAGCTGCGTTATCTGCTCCGCTGTGAGTCTGCGCCAGTGATTCAAGTGGAGAAAGAAAGGAGCTTTGTAGTGAGTTTCTTGTGAAAGGCTCAGACCCACGTTATCACAAACTACAAACACCACCAGCGTCCTCACACTCTCGTTGTTTCAGGATCGTGGTGCAGGGTCGTTAAATGAATGAAGGGCTGAAAGCTCCTCCTCCTCCTCCTCCTCCTCCTCCTTCCTCATCAGTCCACACGTGTGAAGTAAATCTGAGGTTGGAGATAAAACCCGGTTCAGAACAGAACGTTCTGACTGACGTACAGTGGGACAGACTGGACTCCAGCCACCAACAGCTTCTCAGGCCCGTTCCCACGCATCACTTAGAAACGCTTGTCAGTCATATCTGCTTGAATGAGCAGTGACAGCGGCGGCGACGGCGATGGCGGTTGAACCCGGGAAACTGTCCAAAAGTCCAGTCAGTAAAATCAGGGTGTAGAAATGTTTTTTCTTAACAAAGCTGCGTCTTTAACGGGAGAACGGTCCAGATGTACAAGCCGACCTGGACGTATGGATTTTTCAGCGGCGGCGCGGTGGGGCTCACGGGAACGGACCTGGTTCCCACCCAGACAGCAGGTGGGTCACGTGCACATCACTTTCCTCAGATCACAGCGTGTGGTACAATCCTGCACTCTGCCTCCATGAACTCTGGCTTTACAGGGACGTATTACACACGTCGACCCTCTGACCTTTGACCTCGTGTTGGTTGTGGTCTGGACCGTCAGCTGCCACACGACGACGATGACGACTGTGAGAAGATTTAATAAAAAAGAAAAAGAACCCTGACGGCCTGGCACAGCCCGCTAATGAAATGGAAATTCACATTTCCATTCAGACGTCTGTGTGAAAGCTATTAAAGTGTATTATTATGGGCTGTCCTTGGGAGTCGGAGCAAATGAGACCTGGACCATTTAGAAACACTGGAGACGGCTTTCAAAAAGTGACTGACACCCAAATGGAGGGAATTGTGGGTACTTTTCGGGGATAATAGGTAACTCAGCTGACAGTGTGATTACACCTCCACTGGCTGTGTGTCCTCTACACTTCACACCAGCTTCAAGGGAAGTCCTCGTCTTCTAGAAGACTCTTTGAAAGCAGGACACAGCGTCTGTGAGCAGATATGAAACAGCGTCTCCATCATTACTGGGGACGCCTCCCGCTGCATATTCACATCAGTGACGGGGAGTGTGAAAAACAAGACTCCGACAGCTCCTTCCCTCCTCTGTCCTTACTTCCTTTATCGCTCCACCACCATCATCCTTCCATCCTTCCCTCCTTCCCTCCATCTTCTCATTAACAGTGACAGCAGATTCACTCGTCATAACCTCACACACTCGGGGAGCTCGGCCTTTATCCTCTCATGAAGAAACACAGGCCACTTTCATGCATGGAGGTTAATTGAGGTGTCGTGATGGATCACTGAGCAGTGACTGCTGCCTCACCCCCCCCCCCCCCCCCCCCCCCCCCCCCCACCCACCCACCCAGCAGTGCTGAGCATGGCCGCTGGCTCGCCCTCGCCCTCTCTCCTCTGTGGCTGTAAACACAGATAGACACAGTGATAACACAGCGTTTTATTAATGTTAGGTGGAGGAGCATCACAACGAGAGGAGAAGGAGGAGGAGGAGGAGGAGCAGGGGGAGGAGGGGGAGGGGGAGGGGGGGAGGAGCAGCAGACCCACAGCCTCAGGGTCCTGTCAATATTTTATATTTTGTTAAATATTCAGTGAATGTTTCCTGCCAAAGGAGAAAAGAGAAACAATGAGACGTGAGTTGTTGTTGTGTGGTTTGATCATTTCAGACTCAACGAAACTGTCGGAGACGTTTTAGCTGTTTTTAATTACTGCAAAACCTCCGTTTAGCTCTTTCCACTCTCTCCTGGAAACAACATGTACACGTCTTAACGTCATAATCCAACAAAGTGGCTCAGACCAAACACTGAAGTATTAATATGAGCCACACAAAGAAGAGCAGAGTCAGAGTCAGAGGGGAACCATGCAAGTCCGGTCACGTTGTCACTCCGGGCCACGTGCTCTCGTTTTCAACAAAGCCAATATGAAGTCATTATCTATCATATATATGTTATCCTGTGCATATTTGTGCAGTCTCATCTGTCATGAACAAGAGATCACAGGTGACAGGGCACGTGTGTGTCGTGGTGCCGCTGAGACGAGATGTGGGCCGGAGGAGCTGATCTCAAAGGGAGAGAGATCTCCACCATTTAACCACCACAGTGACTGAGAAGCTGTTTGATGAAGGTTAAAGTCTTACACAGACAAACACGAACGTCTTCTCTGGTTCTTCTCTGCAGCTTTTCTCTGTTTCACGTCTTTATAAAGACAATAAGTCGGTTTATGAAGACGTCACTCTGGTCTCTGAGAGACTGTAACTGTAACGTACGTTCTCACACGTATTTCTCAGTAACGATGACGATGAAGACAAACTGTAGGTGGTGCAGGCCTGAAACGATGTGCCGCCGCTCCGACCTTCCTCTGCTGCATCACAGCGACATTATTGTTAAAAGGAAAAGTGTTTAAATGTGGGGGGCAGCTCTGGGACCAGCAGCTCTTCCACACTGAACCAGTGGTGAGACTTGCACCAGCCGCCTGGTTCCTCCTCAGCAGCGGAGCCGTTCAACTCCAAGCTCGACATCCAAGACACAGCACCACTCATTATGGAGTCAGGAGGGGAAGCTCCGTGTGTGTGTGTGTGTGTGTGTGTGTGTGTGTGTGTGTTAGATAAAGGGCACTTTATATAGCACTAACCAGGCCTTGAGTATATTCCCCCCGACACACACACACACACAGTCTCTAGCCTCACCCCTTATCCAATCACACTTAAGCGTGATGATGCTGTCCATTAGCATTGACTGGCTTTGCTGATGCTAGCAGAAAGATGGTAGCGCACGCGCGCACACACACACACACACACACACAGCGGCCTCACGTCTACCCTTGAGAGATTCATTAGCAGATCACAATGCACGACTACAACGCACAAGAGGATACGAAGAAAGAGGCGAGATGCCGCCATAGAAACAAGAAGGAGGGAGATCTCCCTCAACTCGTTCTTAATTATTTTCAGCGAGGAAACATAAAAATCTCCTCGTTGGCAATGTCAGAATCAAACGGGTAAGAAAAAGTTCTCCATAAAAGTTTTACTGACGTTCATGTAAACAAACACTGGCTGTAAAATGTTCATTCACTGTTATTTATAAAGCTCCAAATCACAGCCTTGTTTAAAGCCACTTAGTGAACAGCTCGTACTGCTGACGTGGTTCAGACGACCGGAGGATGGAGAGGAAGGAGCAAACAGAGGAAGAGGAGGAGGAGGAGGAGGAGGAGGAGGAGGAGGAGGTGGAGGAGGAGGAAGAGGAGGAGGAGAAGGAGGAGGAGGAGAATGATGATTTGATGATGTTTCTGTATACAAAAATGTAAAAGGAGCAACAACAAGTGTGTGTGTGTGTGTGTGTGTGTGTGTGTGTGTGTGTGTGTGTTCTCTTCACACATAATTCATCATTGCCCTGAGCCTGATGAGAGCGCGGCATTTTGTGTGTTGTGTCCGTTGCCATGGCAACACTGTGGCCGTGTCTGCTTGTGGCAATGTTAATTCAACTAATACGGCCAAGTGGAGACACACACACACACACACACACACACAGCCTACTGATGAGGGGGACGAGGGAGGATATGACTGAATGAGGCTGGACAGAGAGAGAGAGGAGGGGAGGGGAGGGGAGGGGTAAAGGAAGGAGTGAATGATAACACCAAAGGAAAAGAAGATAGAAGAGGAACGACAGAGGGAAAGAAGGAATGAACAAGGAAACATCAGCAGGAGCTACAAGGAAGGAAGGAAGGAAGGAAGGAAGGGAGCACAGGCGGAGGACGTGTCCTCTCGTAGAGACACTGGCAGTGGGACAGTCGGTAACATGTCTGAACTACTCTGTGAACAAGTGTGAGCTCGTTGCTACGGGCAACAGTGAGAGTTTAAAACACAAACCAGTGAGTCCAGTTAAAAACAACCAGAGATGCCACTGGTTCAGCTTTAACAGATTTACACACCTGAAACTGACATCGACGCTCCGACGGCCACACTGACCCTGAACGCCTCATGACTAATAAAAACATCAGCCGACTTTAACGTTGCGCCTGTGAAGACGTCACGCCATAACTCCTCCTCCTCCTCCTGAGAGCGGCTCCTCGCCACCAGCTCCATCTCCTCTGCTGCAGCACTTACTTCCTCTTTGTGCTTGTTCCTGCTCAGAAAACCCAAGAGACAGCAGCAACACGCCGCGTGCTACATGCTACATGCTACATGCTAATCTCAGCTACACCACTAGCTCGGGCCGTGTTTCACTGGATGATCCTGCAGCAGCTGGTGCTGCAGCAAGTAGGATCTAGAAGCCACAACATGGAAACTGATGAGCTGGAGTGTTCAAGTCACTGTTAACCCCCCCCCCCACCCCCCGTGCAGTGCTTGTGTAGCAGTAGTGAGGGGCAGATAAGCGGGCCGTGGGTAATAGCTGAGACGTGTTATGAAGCTCTCTAAGCGTTCATTAGGACTTCTGCAATTACTGTTGACCTTTAAGAGGAGGATGGATTCTGTGAACGAAGCGCGTGGCTCTGCTGCTCCACAGGCAGCAACACACACACACACAGACACACACACACACAGACACAACAACTGAGGTTGTGACCTCTAGGACCCACAACGACCTCTGAAGTCAGTGCAGAGTTACACAGTGAAAACTGATGAGGTCAAGGTTCAAATGTTCTTTGTTGTAATTCAAGTCCAAACTTCATTACACATCCATCTCAGTGATTTGCAGCTCACGGCTCAAGGAGATCAAAAATATTAGAATATTAATCCAGAAATGTTCCAGTCTGTCCAATTATGCAGTCGATAGTTGGTCTGGGCTCCGTTAGCATGAATTATTACGTCGATGGAGGTCGATGGAGGTCGACAGAGACGATCGGCCTGAAACGATCCAATGTGAAATGAATCCAGAGCATTTGAAAGTTTCACTTTTTCAACCAAATTACAAAAAAACACAGAAGTTATCCACCATCTTCCAGTTAGTGGAGACGCAGCTGTGGACAGGGGTTAGGGATGGGGTTTGGGTTGGGGGGGGGGGGGGTCAGCAGGGAGGCCACGGCAGCAGGAGCAGAGCCCAGGAACCCGCAGGAGACCCGAGCCTCTGTTCAGGCGGCTCTATTAATGTGATGGCAGTTTCTCCCAGTGCTCCCAGTTGGAACATTCCCACCTCCTCCTCCTTCCCCTCCTCCCTTGTCATCCCATTGCCTTTGGGTCCATCACCATGGCAACAGGCTAAACAGCGAGGCGGTGCGGGTTAAGCATCACTCAGCCAGTATTTATCACCCACTTAGGCTTTATGGCCTTATCATGAGAAATTGGTGTGTGTGTGTGTGTGTGTGTGTGTGTGTGTGTGTGTGTGTGTGTGTGTGTGTATACGTGTGTGTGTGTGTGTGTGTGTGTGTATATGTGTGTGTATACGTGTGTGTGTGTGTGTGTGTGTGTGTGTATACGTGTGTGTGTGTGTGTGTGTGTGTATGTGTGTGTGTGTGTGTGTGTGTGTGTGTATGTGTGTGTGTTGTGTGTGTGTGTGTGTGTGTGTGTGTGTGTGCTTTGACTGGTTTCTGTGCTGATCACCATGATGCAATAACACTTAAGCTGTGTGTTCGAGTGTTTTTATGCACTGGTGCAGTAGAGTGATGGTGCGTTCAGGTACAACACCGCTCCTGTGTGTGTGTGTGTGTGTGTGTGTGTGTGTAGTCAGCTCAGGCTTTGATAGATTGCTCAGGACATCCATCTAATGACTGGCTCAGGTCTACTCCTGCTAGCGCTTGCCTGTCGCTTCTGCTAACGGAGCCCTCTGATTGGTCGGGACACTTCCTGGCTGCCTACGACGTCGCCCTGTGCGTGACAGACCGACCTGCGGCTCAGCTCCCAGCCCCTCCCAGCACAAACAGGCAGCTGTAGAGACAGACATGATGTCATGGAGGTGTGACAGGTCAGGTGAAGACAGCAGCGTCCAACACAGAAACATTTCACTGACCCTGGAACATGAATAATTAGATTCTGAGTAGGCGATGTGCGATGACACTGTTCACCACTGCGATGACGACATGACTCAGGTGTGCATATTAACCCTACAGCTCCTGGATACGCTGTAGTACATACCCCAGGCCTGTGGTGGCGCTGTAACTCCAACAACAGAGAAACAGAGTGCAGAGCCCGCGCGCTGTAAACAACTCCACTTACTGTTCGATTTACTGGCACCATGCTGCATGCGACGGCCTGTCTTCATGTACATATATACAGTGTGCATCACTGTGAGGAACTCGTTCAGGCTGAGTGACGTGTGAGTGACACAGAAGAAGACATCTGCGACGCTCACAGTCACTGCCTCCCTGCTCCGGTTCAAACCAAGGGAAACCATGTTGGGACATAATGAGGGATTAAGTGTGAGCCAGGACGTATCACCAAACACCAGTGTGTGTGTGTGTGTGTGTGTGTGTGTGGGAACAAATGCCTGCAGACGTACAGCTAACACACACACATGGTTGTCATGTTCACTTGTGTGCTGTAAACTGGATGTATTTAGATGAGATATTTTTAAACATTACCATACGCCCACACAGCTGTCTGAATCTCATGGCAGAGTGTGGCTGTTGTGTCAGGCTTCAACCCCCCCCCCTACACACACACACACACACACACCCCCTTTCGCCCCCCTGTTTCATTAGTCTGCAGGTCTATAAAGCAGACAGGGAGGAGACGGGAAAACGTGCTGAGATGAGATGTTCACTCCCCAAAAATACACTCAACCCAGGGCTAAAAACGGAGCGGGACCTGGCCAAGAGGGGGGGGTGGGGTGGGGGGGGGCGATCTTTAAACACATCGAGTCCGATCTGGGTTATATGGACTCTGCTGTGCACCCTCGCTGTTTGTCCTTCTGTTTAACGGTGAGGCATAAAGTCATGTTGGCACAGGGTTTGTGAGGCGCTTTCAAGGTTAGAAATATGAGGTGTGAGGTTTTGCAGAGGAAGCAGGACGGCCGACAGAGACAGACAGAGAGAGGGTGGGGGGGGGGGTTGTGAGAGTGGGGGGTCTTTTTGGCAGTCATCTCACACCTTTATCAAGTGTCAACGATGCTACAATGGATGTGTTAAATATTACAGGCCAGATTATAATGTCTTTTTGTGAGCTATGGGGAGCTGTGGACTAATCTCCACATGGAGCTGAGGAGGAGCAGGAGCAGGAGGAGGAGGAGCAGTTCACATGAAGACATCAGTTGGTGGTAAATAAAGCGAATGTGAGTGAAGCCGTGGTGAAGGGTGCACACTGGGCTGCAGGAGGATGAGCCCGTCTATATGGACAGATTAAAGTAACATCAACGAGGTGTTTTGTCACATCGAGGCTTTTTCTTCATCAGATAAACCTCACAAAAGGTTTTTATCTCCTGTCAAATGAGTGGCTTCACAATCGTTACCATAGAGACACAGGTACATCCAGGCCCTGCGCTTCAGCGGTTCAGCAGTGGACACAATGAGGCCGAGCCGTGAGGTCACACATCCACCCAGCCCTTTCTTTCTTCTCCACCTGTTGATGATGTCGCCGCTTCAAGATCTGGTTTTTGTTTTCTTCTCCGTTACATCAGAAGCTAAAGGTCACCATTAACCCTGCGTGCACTCGTCGTCCTGATTCTTTAGCCGCTGCGTGGTTTTCCCCCGGCGAGACAATGTCCCATTCACCACCACTCACCGCTCACTCCACACACAGGCCCGACAGATGCTCAAGTACTCTACATGATTACACCATATTATTTTCCTGGCTTCAAAGGCTTTTATAAAGAGCACTGGAGATTCAAATGGGAAACACACACACACACACACACACACACATACACACCCTTTCGCCCCCCTGTTTCATTAGTCTTCAGGTCTATAAAGCAGACAGGGAGGAGACGGGAAAACGTGCTGAGACGAGATGTTCACTCCCCAAAAATACACTCAACCCAGGGCTAAAAACGGAGCGGGACCTGGCCAAGAGGGGGGGGTGGGGGTGGGGGGGCGATCTTTAACACATCGAGTCCGATCTGGGTTATATGGACTCTGCTGTGCACCCTCGCTGTTTGTCTTCTGTTTAACGGTGAGGCATAAAGTCATGTTGCACAGGGTTTGTGAGGCGCTTTCAAGTTAGAAATATGAGGTGTGAGGTTTTGCAGAGGAAGCAGGACGGCCGACAGAGACAGACAGAGAGGGGGGGGGGGTGGGTTGTGGGAGTGGGGAGGTCTTTTTGGCAGTCATCTCACACCTTTATCAAGTGTCAACGATGCTACAATGGATGTGTTAAATATTACAGGCCAGATTTAATGTCTTTTTGTGAGCTATGGGGAGCTGTGGACTAATCTCCACATGGAGCTGAGGAGGAGGAGGAAGGAGGAGGAGGAGGAGGAGAGGAGGATGCAGGAGGAGGAGGAGCAGGAGCAGGAGGAGAGCAGTTCACATGAAGACATCAGTTGGTGGTAAATAAAGCGAATGTGAGTGAAGCCGTGGTGAAGGGTGCACACTGGCTGCAGGAGGATGAGCCCGTCTATATGGACAGATTAAAGTAACATCAACGAGGTGTTTTGTCACATCGAGGCTTTTTCTCATCAGATAACCTCACAAAAGGTTTTTATCTCCTGTCAAATGAGTGGCTTCACAATCGTTACCATAGAGACACAGGTACATCCAGGCCCTGCGCTTCAGCGGTTCAGCAGTGGACACAATGAGGCCGAGCCGTGAGGTCACACATCCACCCAGCCCTTTCTTTCTTCTCCACCTGTTGATGATGTCGCCGCTTCAAGATCTGGTTTTTGTTTTCTTCTCCGTTACATCAGAAGCTAAAGGTCACCATTAACCCTGCGTGCACTCGTCGTCCTGATTCTTCAGCCGCTGCGTGGTTTTCCCCGGCGAGACAATGTCCCATTCACCACCACTCACCGCTCACTCCACACACAGGCCCGACAGATGCTCAAGTACTCTACATGATTACACCATATTATTTTCCTGCTTCAAAGGTTTTATAAGAGCACTGGAGATTCAATGGGAAACACACACACACACACCATCAAAGCCTTTAATCAGAGTTTTGCACTTCTCGCTGCTGGTCCAGCTCTCTGCGGTTTTTAAATGGGAATAAAAGTGAAACCTTTTGGAGGACCTGGCAGATTGTTTGGTGGGGAGTTGGGGGTAATAGGTGTGGAGTGGGGTGGGGTGGGGGTGTGCTGGTGTCAGCCATCCCACCAATCAGAGAAGCCGCTGGCAGCAGACACTCAAGTCTGAAACTCACATATGGTAAATGAGCATCTTCAAAATGTGAAGCAGCCGCAACAACAGGAATCACACCTTCTATTATGTATGTGAACATTATGCATCTGCATACGTGTGTGTGTGTGTGTGTGTGTGTGTGTGTGTGTGTGTGTGTACGTGGTTATGTAAGAGTCCATGCTGTGATATGTGATATGATGATGCTTTGTTCCCACGCATGGAAATTAGCTCTAACAGACCAACAGGCTGAAGAGCTGAGTGTGGGTGTACAAGTGTGTGTGTGTGCGTGTGTGTGTGTCTCTATCACATCTATGCATCTAAAGATTTTGATTGCTGCTTAAAAATAAAATACTATTATTCAACCCTCACCCACACGCACACACACACACACACACACCACACACACACACACAGAGGAAACAGCTCGATTCTTAATCTCAGAACAAAACGACTCCGTCTGTCAAACTTTAATAAACTTCTCTCCGTCACAAGGTCACTGTCACTTTAAATGACGGCTCTGACATCAGCACAGAAAACCTCCTGGAAAATCAATCATCAATAACATAATCACTGTCTGATTCTTCAAAACCTCCCAAACCACAGCGATGCCTGTTTTTTAACTGAACTCACATCACGGCCTGTCGACGAGCGGCGCTCACTACTGTGTGTGTGTTGTGTGTGTGTGTGTTTATATATGAATGAATAATGGACTCATGAATCAACAGTGACAAAGACTTGCAGCTCACTGTGAGGTGTGTGTGTGTGTGTGTGTGTGTGTGTGTGTGTCCATCACTCCCGGTTGGCTGGTTGGTGAGTGTCAGAGTGAGCAGTGTGTTAGCATGATGTCGTTCAGGCTGCACACACACACACAGACATGGCGGTGATGACGACAGTGACGCTGGAGTCTTCGTTTCCATCGCGGTGGCGCGCTGACCTCGGCAAACTTTAACAAGGCCATCACTTCTCCTGCTTTAATATCCACACAGAAGCAGAAGAAGTCTGATCTCATGAGTCTTAACTTCAGACCTCACAGAAGTAACAAGGAGGAATTGTGTAGACGTGGTAATAACGCACGCACACACACACACACACACACCACACACACACACACACACACAGCGTGGGCTGCATGTACACCTGAAGCACTCGCTCTCATTATTTCAGGAATATTCCGTCAGCAGAAAGTTAATAGAGATCCTGATAGAGACGCTGTCTGTTCCCATCCAGTCACTTCCACCAGGCGACTGCTCCGCTCTCACTGAACAGAGCCCCCACATGACCTCTGGAATTATGGGAAATAATGATAAAACGTGAAGCAGAGGAAGCAGATTTCAAAGTGGATCTGGTGAGGAGGAGGAGGAGGAGGAGGAGGAGGACAGGGCAGGTTGTCGGGGTATCTGCAGGTCCCACAGAGAGGAGGCTGCAGGAGGCTGGAGTGGAGTTTGAGCCCAGGTTAATGACCCGGTGAAAGAGGCGGAGCTCTGCTGCGGCCGCGTCCTGCAGGAGAGCGGCTGATTAAAGCTGTGAGCTGATAATGAGGAGAATGACAGAGGGAGGACAGCAGGTTAAAGCCCAGGAGAGCAGCTCAGGTCACACCTGACTCCTGCTATATAATTGTCTTATTAAAGTGGGGGTGGGGGTGTGGGGTGTGGGGTGGGGGGGGCCTGTCTAACGTTTCTGAGCTCAACATCCACATCTCTGCTTCTTTAAACCCACACATGAGGCTCGGTTTAACCAACCTGCTTTACGAGACCAAGTCAGGGTCAACGCATGAGCTTAGTCTGAGAGGCCTCCAGCCCACACAGCCCCCCCCCCCACCCCCAAAATAACTCCATTACACCAAACAAGCTGTTTTCCTGGGACGGGTAATATACTGGTGAGGACTTGTGCACCTGACACAACACACACACACACACACACACACGTGGTCCTGAGTGGTCTTCATGCTGCAGCAGTGAGACGCTCCTGAACACGCGCGCTGAGCTCCAGTCTAATTATTTCTCACCAGTTGTGTTTTATCACAGCTGTCTGGTGAAAGGTTACCCTCTAATAATAAGTGATGAATTGATCCTCTCTCTCTCTCTCTGTGTTCATGTGCCAGTGTCGCTCGCTCTGTCAGCCTCTGCAGATCTCCTGCAGACGTGACGTGACAGGTGTGGGGAGCTCTTGGCTTTTTAAAGGTAAGGAGAGCGGCGCCTCGGAGCAGCTCCGCGCTGTAATTGGGTTTTTCTGCAGTAATCCACTTGCGATAGCTACTTATCCTTCACGGAACAAGCAGCAGCCGCCGCAGCAGCCATCTTGGTAATGAGAGGCCGTGCAGCTAACTCTGGCTCCTAATGGTTTTGTCTCATGAAGCAGGGGTTGGGGGGGGGGGGGTTGTTTTAATGACGGTGGGAAGCTCTGACCTCAGCAGATCTCTGCTCTTAACGTCCCTTTGTTTTTCTCTCTGACAGTTTAAACAGTGAAAGTCAACAGCAGCCGCTGCTCACACTCACCTGCATGACTGATTACATCATCAGGTACTCCACTTCCTGCATGAGCGGCTGTCAAATATTCCCTCTGAAAAACACCCCCAGATGACTGCAACCTGCCACCAGCAACATGGGGGCTGAGGGAGAGTGGATAAGAGGTAAAGATTGTGAGGATTAGCGGAAACAGACTTCCTCTGAGCTCTTATTGACGGAGCTGCTGAGTGAAACGACCTCAGGCGTCTGGTGGGAAGTCGTCGGAGGAATCGA
The DNA here is from genome assembly GCA_021432705.1 of Caranx ignobilis. Lineage (NCBI taxonomy): Eukaryota > Metazoa > Chordata > Actinopteri > Carangiformes > Carangidae > Caranx > Caranx ignobilis. The sequence continues at coordinate 648,691 of MU269988.1, forward strand.
GGTGTTCAGCAATCTGCAGAAAGCTGCCTCCAAATCATACAGGGGGGGAACAGAGAGAGAAGGAGAGCACCGCAGCAACGTACTTGGAGTCAACCTGTGAATCAGGTGTGGCTCATGAAACACGAGGAAACCCTTGTGACGAATCTGTCGTGGAGGTTCAACACCTTACTGTTAAACAATCCATAAGTTTGATCACTGTAAGTGTCGTCGTGCAGCTCTGCAGGAAACTCCTGCAAAACAACTAGAAGGTCAAAAGCCATGGATGGATGATTAGACATGTGCACTGAGGAGCAAACCAGCAGGAGCAGAGGAAACCACACACTAAACCAGGTCCACTGCAAAGTCACGATGCTGGTTCTCACTGTCCAACAGAGACTCAGCTCCATTAATGAGCTCACATCCAACACTCACACGTATTATCCTGCTGATCAGGAGGCTTTTCTTCAGCAGTGGAAAAGCTGCAGATCTTCACGGCTCCATCTGAACTTTACATATTTACATAAGAAAACAATGGTTTGATGTGAAGCCAGAGGAACAGAGAGAAGACGAGATGATTGACAGGAGGGAAAAATAAAGACTGAGAGAGATGATTAAAAAATGTGATTAAAAACACAATGAGGGGGAGTGAGAGGTAATAGACTGCACACACACACACACACACACACACACACACACACACACACACACACACAGAGATTAGCAGGCTCTCAGTGAGGCTGATTGATAAAGGAAGTGATGAACCCTGATCATTTAATCCCTTTTACACAGAAAAGGGTAGAAACACACACACACACACACACACACACACTCAGCTAATCCACTCCGTCACTGTGTGTGTGTTTATCCACATGTTCATTTAGTTGCGTTGAGTTAAATCTGGTGTGAGCAGCCGCCTGTCGCCTGTAATCCATCTGATACCCAAGTCTGACGTGACCTTTGACCCCTGAGCTGAGTCTTCCTCCTCCTCCTCCTCCTCCTCCTCCTCCTCACATCGTTCTTTTCATTTGCTGACGTCACAGAAAAGAAAAAGCCCTCACACTGTGTCATGTGTGTGAGTGTGGACCTCCTCCTCCTGACAGATGCGAGCGTCTCTCCGGCGTTTGGAAAATGAAGTTTTAAGATTTCCTAAATTGGTGCTCGAGATCCTTCTGCTGGTTCTCGTCGCCTGAGCATCCACTCAGATCATTAAAGGACGCGCTCGGGTCAGAGGGGCGGTGTAAACAGACCGGGGGAAGAGAGAGGTGGAGGGGGGGGGGGCAAATTAGTGGAGAATTAGGAAGAGCCAGAGATGGCTGGTGTACAGATGGATGGATGGAGAGATGCTGAGGAGGAGGAGGTGGAGGAGGAAGATGGAAACATGATGATGGATGGAGAGAGAGAACGGCAGCTGCAGAGTCTCACGCACACGGTTTCTTTTGCAGTCTGGAAGCTACTGGACTCATTCATCTGCAGCTGAACCTCCTTCAGGCTGTCACTGTGTGTGTGTGAGTGTGTGTGTGTGTGTGTGTGTGTGTGTGTGTGTGTGTGAGTGTGTGTGTCTGTGTGTGTGTGTGTCTGTGTGTGTGTGTGTGTGTGTGTGTGTGTGTTGTGTGTGTGTGTGTGTGTGTGAGTGCGCACGTTTGGCAGCAACTCGGATACAATCTCAGATCTGAACGACGGATGAGTCGCAGAGAGAAACTGATATGATTTTGTGTTTTCACAAAATAACTAGTGCAGTGTGTCGCTGCCGAGATGGTGCCACACACACACACACACACACACACACACACACACACACACACACACCCTGACCTGACTGATGCTCGTCTCTCTGCTCTTACATTAAGTACTTTATTTGAGCCTATAGTTACACAGCTCCCATCATGCACCACGCAGACACACACTCCTGACAGCAACACACACTCCTGACAGGAACACACACTCCTGACAGGAACACACACTCCTGACAGGAACACACACTCCTGACATTATGAGGCAGCGTCCTGCTGCGAGTGAAAGGCCAGAGCTCCAGCTGTGCGGCCTCATGTGGTCCACACCGGTGGAGAACCACCATATTGATCCATTAAGTTTCCTGACAGAAAGGTGTAAAACCACCGCAGCCACACGCCGCACAGCCGATCGAACCGATTGATTGGCTAACGATTGGAAAAAAAGCAGGGTAACTGCAACAAATGTGGACGTTTACCCGGAGGGAAGCAAATTCAGACTCATGTGCTTTGCTTGATTTGATGAGCCACGACAGGTTTGAGTTTCTCTACCGGTACTTTGTGTGAAGGACACTTCAGCTGCCTCATCGCCATGACGATCACTGTGATGTACCAGAAACCTGCTTTTTTGTTAATGTGCCTCTTAATTAAACTAATTACCACATGAATCATCACATGTGTCACGGCAGCCTCTCAGCTCCAGTGATGATGATGATGTGAGCTCCACCTGCAGAGCTCCAGCTCCCTCTGAGGAGAGTCCACACAAACAGCTGGTCAGTCTGAGGGGAAAGAAAAGTGGTAGGGACTACTTTCAGCGGCGGACTGATCCGTCTGGTGCGTGTTGGACAGCTAACTGAATTAATAAAAGGTGAGAAAGGTCAATTACCATCACTGTGTAAGACATAAACATACTGTGTATATGGCCTGCAGTTACAGTGTTTCCATGGTAACGACACCTGACACTACTATTACTGCTCATCACGGCTCAGGTCCGTTCTGTGGTCACAGCGGCGGCAGCAGCGTGTGTGTGTGTGCTCTTCCCTCCGACCACCTCAGACCCTAAAAAAAACAACAACATGTGGAAAAACGTGACGTAACGAGTGAATTTTAATCAGCGAGATGGAAAAATGTGAAAAACACTGAGCGCAGAACAAACGCTGTGGTTTCACTTCAACGACAGATTCTCCTCGACAACAGTTTGAGCCGACGGACAGTCACACTGATCAGGCCTCACACGTCGTCACGGTAACGCTGTGCTATTCTAATGGCTGCCTTCATCTCCTAACAAACACACACAAACACACACACACACACACACACCTCACTTCAGCTGTTCCACTCCAAACCTGTAGGGGGAGCTGTGTAGAGAAGAGACCACTCTCTCCTTTGATGTTCACATCACTCGGCCTCATGTGCTGTTGATGATCCATTGACATGTGAGACAGTGTTAATCAGTTCATCAGCTCTCACATGAACAGAGTCATGGACGATCAGTCGATCAGTGTGGCAGTGACTGGAAGAGAGAGAGACAAACAGCAGAGAGGAAGACAGAGAGAGAGACAGAGTGTGTGTGTGTGCGGGAGCAGAGACGGACAGAAAGCAGCAGGAGGACAGGAGGACAGAGGGACGATGTCCCGTCCTCATCAGAGCTGTCGGCCTCCGCTGCCTTTTTCATCCAGATAATGCACCTCCACCCAAGGTGAAGACATCACCTCTGACGACCCGCCGCTCGCTGCCAGATTAATGTCTGGAGACTATCCCTCTAAGTGCCACTACCCCCCCCCCCCCCCCCCCCCCCACACACACACACCTCACACCCCCCGCCCCCCTGCCTTACATTAATCCAGCTTGAAATCAAACATGGCATCTCCCAAAAACTCAAAACACAGCCATCAGTAAAAGAACTGACGTCTCCGTCTCCCAAATGCCACATGAATCTCCAGGGTCCTTCAGGGTGGGGGGGTGGGGGGGGTCAAAGAGAGAGGGAGCCCGAGGCCCGACCGGACCCCCAGCATTTATATATATTTTTGGCCTGAACCTGTGTATCTGGTTCTGACTTCAGCTCTCATCCAGACCACTGACTGATCAAAGTCTGGATGAAGGTGGAAGAACAGCAGGATGAAGCTCAAACTGTTGGTACAACAACAACAACAACAACAACAACAACAACAACAACAACAACAGAGCTACAGTGTTTCAATCCCTCCATCACTGCACCAAAACACTGTCACCATACTGGATTAAACAGCCCCCCCCACCCCCACCTCTTGTAACTGCCTCACCATGTAAAGTCAATGCAGCTGTGACGTCCACAGGAGAACAGGAGTAAGTGTGTCCAGTGATGGATGACCCATCAGAAGCTGCAGCTCTGAAGCCTCTCACTCACACACACACACACACACACACACAGTGTGGGCTTGTCATGGTGCCAACACGTCTGCAGAGCAGAGCAGAGCATAAACACGTGTGTTTCACTGACGGTGCACTAAACGTCCTCTTCTTCCTGTTTGGAGTTTCACAGACGCTGCGTTTGCGCAGAGAAGAAGAGAAACCAGAGAGTTCGTGAAGCGGCGATGGAGCGGCGATGGAGCGGCGATGGAGCGGCGGTGGAGTGTCGGTGGAGCGGCGGTGGAGTGTCGGTGGAGCGGCGGTGGAGCGGCGGTGGAGCGGCGGTGGAGCGGCGGTGGAGCGGCGGTGGAGCGGCGCTTCGGCACAGAAACCTTCAGATTAATTAGTTCATATTTGGCGTTTCCCACTTTTAGGCAACGGAGCAGGAAATGTGACTTTATTCTTCTGCTGCTCAGTTTGCTGCCCAACCTTTTTTTATTTTAACTAAAGCAATTAGATTTTACTGCTCTGAGAAGTGAAAGCATTAGCAAAATGGGAGCAGAAAATCAATCTGAATAACACTGTGTAATAAAAAAAATAGTGCCGCTTATAATGCTTAACATAATGGAAGGCCGTAACTGGCAATCTGCATCAATGATTCAGATGCTTAAGATGAGTGAGGCACTTAACCTCTGGTGCTGCAGCAGGCGCAGAGCTGCTGGTCAGACTGGGAGGAGACACTGAGCACTGGGGAGGTCATCTGTCTGTGTGCTGAGGGAAAAAACACACACACACACACACACACACACACACCACACACACTCACACACTCAGACTTATTTCGTGTCTCGATCACAAAATGAGGTCGAGAGAGAGATTAATTAAACAGCAGGATGAGTTTCCAGGACCACGTGTTGGTGAGTGTAAACAGCTTTATGTTTTATAGACGTGACATTTGTAGGTCGACAGGAACCATCGCCACGTTGCACACACACTTTACCACAGTGTGTGTGTGTGTCTAACTTTCAGAGAGAGCAGCACCGTCCTCCATCCAACCATCGGAGCTCAGTCATCAATAACAGGCTTAAATCTGCTCTGCAACACACTCAGGCAGGAGACTGATACCAATGCCATTATTGATCCTGCTTATCAATCAATCACTTGTGATTCCTGCTGGTTCTCTGTGCAGAAACAAACGCTGCTGCTACAAGTCACACTCTCATGAAGATCAACAGGCTGCTCATGATTCTACGCTCACACAGAGTGTGTGAGCGCCACAACACCCGACTCACAGGGTCCTGTTTAAAGACACTGACGAGTGTATCAGATCGTCTCAGTGCACCTGTCTCCTGTCTCCTGTCTCCTGTCTCCTACCATCACGTCCAAATATTGGCCTGAAACAAAAAGAGCATCAGAGGACAGAGAGGCTGACCCTCCTCTCCTCTTTTCTGTCATCTGTTCCCATCTTTTCATTTAATCATTCTTGTTTTCAAGTCTGACTCACCCCCCCCCCCCCCCCCCCCCCCCCCCCCCCCCATCCATCTTCCCACTGAGCCTCACCCTCCGTCTGTCTCCAGTAATGAGACTAAAGGCTAAACTCACTGAAGACGGGTGGATGTTGTGTGTCAGTGGTCAGATGTGTGTCCACACACACAGCTCTGTTCATCACCTCAGTGACACATATGTGTGTGTGTGTGTGTGTGTCGTCCTCCAGGCTGCATTTAATTTGAACTTATGTCAGACTGAGAGAAGAAGAAGAGCAGCGGTGGCGGTGGCGGCAGCATCTCTGGTTGCTTGTTGGCACAGAGTGAAAGTGTTAGACGGAGGCTGAACGCCACTCGTCTCAGACCGTGGTCCATCTGTGCAGAGACACTTGTCCTCTTCACGCCAGTCCACAGCCTGTTCAGACCAAATGCTCACTCTTCACGTCTATAAGGTTTAAAGGGAGCAGATGAACATCCAGTGAAACCTACACCTCTGTCTGTGCAGCTGCTGCTCTGTGATCAAACACCCTGTGCGTTCATAAAGTGTGTGTGTGTGTGTGTGTCTGTGTGTGTGTGTGTCCTCTGACGTCACCACTGCCTTACAGCGAGGGGAAATGAGGAGCTGCCAGATGTGCACACCAATACATCAGACCCAAACCCACCTGGGACTCCATGTGACCTGCTCAGGTCTGGGTCCGTGTGGGGGTTTAAGGAAGAGGAGGGAAATAAAGCAGAGTAAAGGCTGTGTGTTTGAGTCGGGCTCCGTCAGACTGTGATGAATGAAGCAGACGTCGCCTCTAAATCAGCCGTGGCTCCTGTGTGAAGCTGTATATCCTGTCACATGCCTCCAACACCAGGAGCTGTGTGAACCATCTAATGTTCTCCTGCTGCTCACGGCTCTTCTTTACAGTAACACGGACCCTGGACTCATCTGATCAGTCAATTACATGACAATCCATAAATATGGATCAGATCGGTCCACGACGTTTCCCTCCGTGAGCCTGTAACACACCGACTCCCCAGCAGCCTCTTGTTCTTCTCCAGCTGTCCTGACGTGACCCGTCCTGTCGAAGCCGTCGCCTCTCGTTAGAACTGGTCGTTATTTTCGGGCAGATTCTGACCGTTTCAGCTGCGTGGCTCTGTCCTCTGTCTCCATCTGCCTCGCTGCCTGTCAGGCCGAGTTTACAGCCGCACAGCCTGAGTGTAAACTGAATCAAATATGGCCGACCGTGTCAATAAAGCCGGTGGTGTCCAGCTGGTCCTCGCTGCCCTGAGACCCACAGAGCAGCACATGTGGAAACATTTACATCTATATTGAATTAAATGGATTGTAGATAATTTAGGTTTTGGTTGATGAAGGCCCAACACACACACACACACACACACACACACACACTCGAGTCCTTTCACTGGTACATCTGATTAGTTGTATATCGTCCATCTGTCTGTCTCTCACACACACTTAGGAATCAAATGAAGCAGACCTCATAAAACATTTATAACCTGCACACAAGTGACAGCACACACACACACACACACACACACACACACACACACACACACACACACTTGTTCTCTGTATCACACCAACACACACACAAACACTCAGATATAAATATGGATTTATGTCACTGCAGGCCTACATTTGCCAGATCCACACACACACACACACACACACACACACACACACACTCACACACTCCCAGCTGTTATTGAGCACTCAGGTCACGCCACGCAAACAACAAAAACAACTTTTCATTCCAGCGTCACAGAGCAGGAGCTGCTCTCCAGTTCGTGCAGCGAGCGGCTCCTTGATGCTCAACAACTTTCCAAACAAGTCAAAAGACTCACACTCAAAACACACACACACACACACACACACACACACACACGGAGTGGAAGATAAAGAAAACACTGCAGCAAAATGACAGACTGAGAAGAAAATACTGAGAGAGAAAGTACATCAGTGTGAGAGCTGCTCTCTCTCACAGCTTCATCTCAAAGGATGTTTGTTTTTCACATTTGCTTCTCTGATCTCAACACTGGATTCTCTGCACTCGCCAAATCTCAACACGTCTCGCGGCCAACTCCATGTTTACAGACGTGTGCCGGCCTCCACATGACGACTGAGCAGCAGCAGCCAAGCCAGCCCCAGGAAGGATGTTCTCAGGGAACACGCTGAGATCTTTGCCTCCTCAGAGGAGGTGGTGCTAACGCTGCAGGTCAGCGCTGGGCTAATCACAGGGGTCAGTGTTGTAAAGGAGCTCTGTGAGCTGCTGGACCTCTGTTGTGAATCTCACCACACCTTAAAGCAAGGCGTCAGTCACAACCTGCAGAAACCCAGGCCCAGCACACAAGTCCTTCCACACAGACAGTGAACGTTACACAGTGAAATGAGACACAATATTGAGGTCGACTTTTCTGAGCTTTCACCTGGAGACCAAACGCATCAAGGAGGTACATCACAGCCTTACACATCACCACGACAACAATGCCAACAGCCCGTGTCTCTCACCTCCCTGTCTTGTTCGCCAAAGGGACACAAACATTACAATTACACAAACAAACAATATTTGCCGGCGAATATTTCACAGTTAAACCTGTAAAGTCTTGGTGACATGATGCTCACAGCTGATTTACACTGTGTTTATGGTTCTGGAGAAAAGCCTCGGTCTCTGCAGCGTGTGGGCGACTGCAGGTCAGAGCCTGAACAGCAGTTGTAGACTGTGGTGGAGGAAGGAGGTGCAGACATGAAGATGTCCTCTGCTCCACCACAGGACATCACAAGGCCGAGACTTCCCTCCGACACCTTGCTGCCAGGTGGGTGGACAGGAGGCTGAGGCAGGGAAGCAGAGCATGTACACAGACTGTGATGATGAGCACTGGACTACTCCTACTCCCTGTGTGAGCGCTGTGTGAGCGCTGTGACACCGCAGCCTCGCTTCATGTCTCACTTCCACATCCCGTTTGGATCCATTCAATCTAACAACCTCCTAAATGTACACCACACAAAGTCCCACTGAGATATTTTATAGATATTTCACCCCCCCCCCCCCCCCCCCCCCCCCCCGCCCCCCAGGCTCCAGAAATGTCATGTGGAGCTCCTGTGTGGAGCCGTCGTTGCGCTCATCAGCGTCATACAGGGAGACGAACTTCGACATCAGACGGCAACAGGAAGTGCAGAGCGAAGAGTAAGAAAGTGAACTATTAGTAAAGAGTCCTCACTGTTCGCTGCACAAAGATCTATGATGAGTGGTATTTTTGTTCCAACACACCCACTGTGAAATCAGAAGTGGCTTCTTTCCAAAAGGCTGTTACTGGGAAGAAAAAAAAAGGATTAAAAGCAAAATTAAAGTGGCAGAGAAGATGGCTTCCTCTCCGCTGCCTGTTTGGCAAAAGATTTTAGGACGATTTATCAGGATATAGAGCTAAATTCATTCTTTTTTCTCCACATGGAAGAAATCCAAGTCAACCTCCACAGACAGGAGCGCCTCGTCTAAAAGGCCTGCAAACATCCCGGGAGGTAAATTACAGCTTGTCATCGCTGGAGAAGAACCGCACTGTTTATATTCACTCTACAGATCAGAATGAGGAGCAGGCAGCTAATCAGCCACACAGCCCAGACCGTGGGCCACATAAACCACACTGCTCCCAGCAGAACAAACACACCGCTGACTCGGTTCGACTCGTCGGACCGGAGACATTTTCCAACTCAGTGACAGAGCTTCTCCAGACGGATCCTGACCACATGAGCAGAAAGTGAGCAGAAAATCCTTCCGCTGTATTTCCCCGCTGCTCCCAGACACCTCAGCCTGTCATCATCCCAGGCTGATAAAAACACACACACACACACACGGAGCAGAGAGGAGGGTCAGTCAGCGGACACTCTTGACAGCTCCCAGGGGATCGCAGTCATCGGATCTGGATGCATTTTCTGGTTCAGGACCGTCAACGCTGCAGCGACACGGAGCTCGTCTGGGTGTGAAAGCTCAGCCAGGCGTTGGGCTGAGTCCTTCACAGCCGCTCAGTGTCACTCCGCGTCCGTCTCTTCACACTTTGTTGGAGAAGTGCTGAGCAAACAGCGACGCTCAAAGTCAAAGGTTGACTTTATTATCTCATTAACTAGATTTTTTTTAAAGGACTTTCTGAAGCCGGGTTCTAATGGGCTTTGGAGAGGAAGGAAGGACGAGAGCAGGAGAGCATGCAAATACAGCACATGGACCCGGAGAGGAGATCAATGCTGGGTCTGATTACTCCTCTGTGATCACACGATGCAGATGAAGTATGTGCACTGGAATGAAAACCACCTTCATGTTTCTGTTTCACTGGTCTTGTCCTTCCTGTCCGTCTGTCTTTCAAAGTAAAAGCTGCTTCACTTCACGCAGCTCCAGAGTTTGCAGATTCAAACCTGAACCTTCCTCTTTCTTCTTCTTCTTTTTTCCTCCCCCGTCATCTTTCATTGATATTTCAGCCTGTGATCAGACACGTGTCCAGCAGAACATCTCCACTTTCTTCTTCATGTTCCATCGGGTTAAATAAACGATCAGCTTTAGTAATTGATAATGAGCGTGGCTGTATGTTCACGGCCGTCTGACTGCCAGCCTCGGCCAGGCGAAAACATCACTTTGTACTTAAAGCCGGCGTCTGGAGACACAGCGACGGCCAAGAAGAGCTACGGCAGGCAGGAAGGGTCAGAAGACACGCAGTGTGGGTCAAATGTCCACACTTCACCACACTTCAACACTTAACCGACGAGCTCCCCAGGGCTGAGTGAGGGCCGAGGTCAGAGCCTGAACATGACGGATCTGAAACGAGGACAAAATGAGCGACAGACTCAGACACTAAACTCGTAAATAACCTTCTGTCAGAATTAACAGTAAAATTAAATGACACATGCCCCCCCCCCCCGAAGAGATGTGAGGAACCAGGAGCTGCAACATGGTGTGAAAATCAAAGTTAACAGCAGATTCTGGTCTTGGAGCTTTGGCAGCCTGTCTGTGGTGCGTTCAGAGCCAATGACGCGCTCCCCACTGTTGAAACACAAAAACACAATGCTTGATATTTCTACAATAAATCACTGTAATCCTGCGCCGTGATGAAAACAAGCGCCAGGGAGCTGCAGGCAGAACTAAATTGTTTCTTGTGGATTTAAAAGAGCTTCTCTGCCTTTTTTTCTTTGTTGAACAAAGCGGAGCGAACGCTGGCAGAGTGACGTCTGGCAGGAGACAAGAGACCATTTGAAATGATTGATATGAGCCAATATCTGCTGAGGCTGATGAAGACTTCACACTGTGATTAGAATGACTGAGGCACACGTCCATTTGATGCTGTGTGTGTGTGTGTGTGTGTGTGTGTGTGTGTGTGTGTGTGTGAGATGTGAATGTTTATGAACTAAAACTATCACAGACGACTCTGGATTATTTTGTACAGAAACATCACGAAAAGATTTTACATAAAGTCCAAGTTAATTCATCTGTTTCATTCTCACTCGCTGTGTGTGTGTGTGTGTGTGTGTGTGTGTGTGTGTGTGTGTGTGTGTGTGTGCGCGTGCCTAGAGTGGATGATAATCTAATTGATCAAAGGAAAGAGCAGAGACAAGCCAACAAGAACTAATTAAATCCTCGGCAGTGCTGCCATCACTTTTAGCGCAATCAGGACGCAGAGCAAGACTCGAAGCGTCGCCTGTGTGTGTGTGTACATGTGTGTGTGTGCATGTGTGTGTGTGCATGTGTGTGTGTGTCTGTCTGTGTTGAGCACTAAAGTGTAGCAGGAGTCAAGTGGCTCAGAAACGGCTTTTGAACAACTAAAAATTGCATAAACACTCACAGAGGAGATATAAGTGTGTGTTTGTAGCACAAACACACACACACACAAACACACACACACACACACACAAACACACACAAACACAAACACACAAATACACAGAAACACACACACAAACACACACAAACAGCTAAAAAGAGCAAAGAGCAGTGATTTTCCCTAAAAGATGAGAATCCTCCATCATCTTCATGTTGGGAAAGAGAAGCTGTTTGGTTTCGTCAGAAGAAGAAGAAGAAGAAGAAGAAGACGATGACCCAAGAGCAGGAGGAGATCAAACAAACGGGGGGGGGGGGGGGGGGGGGGGGGTCTTACTGATTCATCAGTTGTGTTGTATCAGTTTCTTTGTTTTGACCTTTGACCTTGTCTTAATTGGATCTATGTTTATGTAACGACTGGTGACCTTCTCTCCATATTTCAGATTGATCAGATTGATCAGATTGATCCAAAGGTTCTGAACCTGGTGATGATGATGACGATGATGATGATGATGATGATGCGGTGCTGGTGTGTGAAGCCACGCCCTCATCCATCCAGACACTTTGGTTCATTCATCCTCACCTCGTTACCATCAGCAGCAGACGACAGGAAACCATCAGACTGGTACCGCTCTGACCTCGGCTCTGACCTCGGCTCCGACCTCGGCTCCGACCTCAGCTCTGACCTCGGCTCTGACCTCGGCTCCGACCTCTGACCTCGGCTCTGACCTCGGCTCCGACCTCGGCTCCGACCTCTGACCTCGGCTCTGACCTCGGCTCTGACCTCGGCTCTGACCTCGGCTCCGACCTCCACTCTGACCTCAGCTCTGACCTCGGCTCTGACCTCGGCTCCTCTGCTGCTCTCAAATGTTTGGCTACGAGTCGAGGATTGAGAACTGATTAGCAGAACAGGAAGGCAGCGATGTGCCGGCCTCCTTCACCAAACTGCAACAGCTGTTTATAATTAATAAAGGGCTCATAAAAGACAAAGGAGTCCTTACAGGCCGTGACTCATTCAGGTTTATTACTGACGGTGCACAGAGGGTGAGTGAAGCCAGCACTGGAGCTGAGTGAATCAGAAGAAGACTCATCCGTTTACATCGTCCTTCATCCTTCTGCCGTCGCTGGCTTTGTTTTTAAATTAATCTAGTTTGGACGTCTGATGGTTTGAGTTATAGAACAAGGTGGAATAGATTATGAATGATGGAAAGTGAGGAGGAGAGAGAGAGTGGAGGAGCTGAGAACAATGCAGCCAACAAAAGCCTGTTTTCTTGAAGCACTGCTGAATAAAAGCTGCAACAATTAATGAGACTGTTTGGATCAATAATTCATTTTTGCCTCAGCGTCTCTGCGTCGGCGCACGTTCGAAAAACAACACAAGTTTAATTGCTGCAAGAGTCAAAAACACAATTTTTTGGAGCAAAAGTTGTTGGAAGTTAATAAAGAAGAAACTCGACATGAAAACTTAAGCGTGTGTGTGTGTGTGTGTGTGTGTGTGTGTGTTTGCAGGGTGGAGTACAAACCAGATCACTGCCAATCTCAGCGCCGCTGCAGCCGGAGATGAAATGCCACCACTCCTAAATCTGCCAGGAGATCAATTTTCTCTTTCTCTGCTGTGAGGCAAAGACAAAACAAAACAAAAACCTCGGCTCCATCCATCGTCACAAACTAAAATAAGAACACAAAGCAACAGACAGAGGCCTGCACCAGCACCAGCTGCCCTCTCCATTAGTTATTTGATGCCCTGTGGAGTCTCCGTCTCCCCCAAAGAGCTGGAAAACTACTTGCACCATTTCTCCTTGAGCGGCGGATTACCACCTTGCTGAAATAAATCCTTCCTCCCTCTGCAGAGACAATGAGATTTGGAGCGAGTGGAGGCGACCCCCCGACACGCCGGCCCTTTAATTCCATTCACGAGAGCAGACAAAGTGGCTACGCTAATTCTGTCAGGTCCAACACACCCACTGTGTGTGTGTGTGTGTGTCTGTCTGTGTGTGTGTGTGTTAGGGAGACCTCCCATGTGTGTTGACGTACACACACTTTGTGCAGCTTGCAGGATAATGGAAAGTAAGGATGCATCCATCCGGCTTTCAGTCCCAATGCCCATACAGATACCTGGGCTGCTCCCTGATACTGACCCGATACCTCTGTTGGATCAATGAACTGTACACCTGAAGACAGTGAAGGCATCAGGCTCAGATGGTGACATCCGATCGGTGCATCCCTGATGGGAAGAGCTGCTGAACCATGTGGATGTTTGTGGGCGACTGTGACAATGAGCTCTGATAATAATCAGGGGACAAGTCTTCGTTATCCAGAAACTGAAAACACACCATCTGAACTCTGTTCAATTATCAGATCATCGACCAATCAGGATCCGTTAGTCGTTAAGACGAGCTGATTTCAGCTGTGACAGGAAGCAGATGGTGTTTGACGTGTGACCACAACACGAGCTGCTGAAGATCAAGTAAACGTCTCCATCAGGAACACATGTTGGTTTTATGTTCTATGTTCATTGAATAAAAAGATGCCAATATTCAAGGACCGTGGTTCGTCGTGGCACAGTGGACAAACTCACTGGATACTCCAGGTGTTCCTGTTGAAGTTTCCCTCTCAGGTCAGTTCGTCCACCTCCGCTGTGCTTGAGTTGTAAAACATACAACATCATAAAAATGTGAAGTCACGTGATAAAAAGCCACTGAGCTCCAGTTCTGTCATTCAGGACCTGATTCAGATTCAGATTTTTGGTACAACAGCAGATTTCTCCAACAATAAAACAGGATGCTTCTCTCATGGTTCCAAGTCCAGACCCGAGGACGTTGGCAGATCCAGTGTCTGAGCTGGGACACGGTTTATGAAGAAGAAGCTGATCACACATGGAAACTCAAGTCAAAGTCGTGGTGTTGGAGAAGCTTTGTGGAGACGAGCCCAGAAATCAGACAAAGAGCAACAATAACACGTCAGAGTGACTTAACTGCTGCACACGTCTTTACACTGAGCACATGATGCTGCACCGTCAACAACTATAATACACACTGTTAACAGAGAGTGTAATGATGCACCTGCAGGTAACACACCTGTACACACACCTGTACACACACTGTACACACTGTACACACACCTGTACACACACTGTACACACTGTACACACTGTAGATCAGTCTCTGAGCTGAGCACAAACTGTTCAACTTTCATTCATCCAGCTCCATCATTACACTGTGTGTGTGTGTGTGTGTGTGTGTGTGTGTCTCTGTTACTGTAATTACATTTGCCTGGTGTGTATTCACACTTACACACACACTGCACAGAGACAAGCCAACAGGCGGCTCCCACATGAACCGGTTGCTCCGTCTCCCTGGAAACTGTTGTCATATCAACTGCAAAGGAGAAGGGTACGTGTGCATGGAGTTGGTGTGTGTGTGTGTGTGTGTGTGTGTGTGTGTGTGTGTGTGTGTGTAAGAGACTGAAGCATCCAACAGAAAAAAAACAAAAAAAAAACACAAAGCTTCATTTTTCGTGGAGCAGCTTCAGGAGGAGGAAGAGGAGGAGCTTCATCATGACGAAGGTCAGATCAGGGGAGGAAGTTCACAGAGAGCCACGACAACACGACCAAGTGTTAAACACTGCGGCGCAGAAACTTCTCAGCTCTCAAAGTCGACTGCAGAAACTTTTTCCTCGACCCACTTCACGTACAGAGCAGCTCGACAACACACGTCACAACGAGGAGACCTGCAGCTCTGATGTTACTGACCTGCTCCTCCTCCTCCTCCTGCTCCTCCTCCTCCTCCTGCTCCTCCTCCTCCTCCTCCTCTACACATGTGAACACCTCCCTGGACGCTGCAGGCCACGGCGTGGGCGAAGGAAGTGTTGTTGTTTTTTGTGTTGGTTTGTTTGGAGGTGGTGGTTTGTGTCGGACACAGTCGGACTTCCTGCAGGCCACGTTACATAAGTGTCTTCACACGGCTTTTTATGTCCAGTCCACAAAGGTCCAAGAAAAACTGCTCCAAGGCCAGAATCCCTTCTCTCTCTCTCTCTCTCTCTGGTGCTTTTATATAAGAGCGAATGTCTGTTAAACAGCGTGGAAACAGTGATTTCACACCACAGGACACAATGTTATACACAACAACATACACACCAGCAGCAGCAGCAGCAGCAGCAGCAGCAGCCTGGGCCTGGGCCTGGGCCTGGGCCTGGGCCTGGGCCTGGGCCTGGGCCTGGACCTGGGGCTCACAGACGTTCAGTCACCACACCTCTTCACAAAGTGAAAGTCTGATGGTTCTGAGATAAAACCCAGTGTGACAGAGGAAGAAGAAAAGGGCAGAGAGAAGGTGAAGACGAGCTGATTCAGCAGCTGCTGGTTAATGTCTGAACGTTTCCCCCCCGACAGGTTTATGTCACTAATAAGAGCTTCGACACAAATCACATGGTTCGGATGGAAGAGGTTCAGGACGAGCTGATGATATAATACACTTCTACAGTCATTAGTAGATGTTTTACTATAAATCAGCTGAGGTACATGTTGGTTGGTATCAGTGTTTAAAGAATCTGTGACAATTGCTTCATGTTGTGTTACAAGGACCTTAAACAGGTAAAGTCCAGAAAAACTGAACAAGAGGAAGCAGTAACAGGTCACTAACAGGTTACTGGTGTTGTCTGTGTGGATGACTTCATTGGAAACAACGACGACGGTCAAATGAACGAGCGACCTCAAACGCAGCGCTGGCCTCTGGCTCTCAGCACCGTGTTTGTCCGAGCGTGCAGCGTTATCCGGCGTGAACCTCAGCTCTAATCACTGTCTCCACGCCAACGTGATGAAACCTGTCAGTCACTGCGTCTGTGATGCATCGAGGCGCCGACGGGTCTCCGCAGCACTGACGCACTCGGTTTCATTTAGAGGCTGCCAGAGGACAATCATGAAGACAAATACACATAATTATGCACAACGAGCAGAGCAGAGGAACTGCTGAGAGCACTTCAGGTGTTCCATTACCACACGGGCTCTTCGGAGGGAAATTACAGGAGAACTGTAAAAATCTGGCTCATCAGTGGAGCATGTGTCGTAAAAAGCCCTGAAAGTCCTGAAGAGACGGACAAAGTGTTTTACTGCTAATAATCAGAGACGCTGCTTTTTATTCTCGACACAACTCGTCGTGTGTAAACAGAAGAAGAGCACACAGCTGCTGGGAAACACTTCACCAAATCACTGCTCCGGTTTCTGCTGCGATCAGAAAGAGTCCGTCTATAATCTCAGCCTTAAACATCTGTGTGGTTTGAGGAACTCATGGTTTGACGTGTGGGTTTGTCAGAGCGAGTGCAGGTCTCTGTCAGAGCCGACACTTTGCACAAGAGCAAATCAATCAGAGAAAAGCAAAACCACACAGGAGCAGCTGTGACGGCCTTTTAAAGCCCATCTGAGAAACTCAAGAAGAAGAAGAAGACGACGTTAATTAAAGCCCTTCGTCTCGTCGTGACGTGTTGAACATCACAGCAGATCTGGACAGGTGCTCGGCCGCCGCCGTGTGATCCTAACATTTGTTTTTCAGCCTTCCACAATTAGCTGAGGCTGCACTTTCCCACCAGTCAAAGGCAGCAGCTCCTCTGGTGTCGAGCGGGAAGCCGGTTGTGCTCCTCCCACCCTGTGCAGGCCTCTGGAGACGGTGAACAGATGGAGGGAAGGCGCTCATGTGGAGTGCACAGCGTGTTGATGTCGATGGAGGACGTGGAGGACGGAGGAGGAAAGCCCAGAGGAGTTTGTCTGTGACATCAGAAGACGAGTTTCTGCGCTGCCTGAAACCCTGCGGAGTCGATCTGTGAGCCGTTCGTCATGTTTCCACCACGGAGGAACATACGTGAGGGCGGCTGAGAGCAGAACATCTCCTCCGCTCCGTTTGCTTCCAGCCTTCACAGGGAAAAACACATCACAGCAGCAGCTCGAGCTACAGTTGACGAAGACAATGTGACGACGTTGAAGGTCATAAACTGTAAAGTTACAGCTCCTAGCTACGTGCTCCACTTGTCTCTCTCCATCTATCTGCTGTTTTCTGAAAGATCACATTTAACTCCACTCTGTTTGCTCCATGTTGTGGCTCCCAGGTCAGATTTATACTAATGCTGTCACTCAGTGACCTCAAACGCCTCCGTGCTCTCCGGCTTCACCAACACAACCAGGAGCTGGAACAGCAGTAATTACACTACAGGTTCCTGCTTCCCTGCACACACCAGACCGGGAGGGAACGTTCTGCTGAATGGAGTCGATCCGACCGCCCACGTCAGGTCGACTGAAGAGGAGCCCAGTGCGTTCAGGACAGAAAAGTGTGTGTGTGTGTGTGTGTGGTCAGAGAGCCTGAGGATCCGTGTCTGTTTTAACATGTGAGGTTTGTATTGGACGTGTCAGAAAGTGTGACTGATTCTCACACACACACACACACACACACACACACACACACACACACACACACACACACACACACATTCTGTTTGGATCAAGCTGCACAACTACAACATGAAGTGTAACGTCCTGTAATCAAGACGATGATAGTTATGATACAGAACCGGAGGGGGGGGGGGCACCTGGACAAAACACTATAATAAAGCCTGAGGTGCAGGTGAACAGCAGGAGGTTCAGCAGACGAGGTCCCGCTGCAGCCTCCGAGCTGTCAGTCAGTCGACGACATGATCAACACTGTCTGCTGGTGTGACGTGACACACCACACCACATCACACACCGTTCAAAGACTGAGGTCTCAGTCTGAGCTTGGTTCGAGTCAAAAAAGGAGGAAATTAGCAGACGCTCACACAGCATTCATGTTTAGTTACGTTCAAAAACCCAACATTTCCAAACGTTACCCGACGATGAGATAAACTTCTGATGCAGAAACCTGCAGCACAGATCCTCTGTTGTCTGGTTTGCAGCATGAACTAAACAAAAGGAAACTGTCTGCACATCTGCAGGATTAGATTTAGACGAGTTAACATTTCAGTGAACTGTCCCTTTAAGAAGCATCCAGCTGCAGCAGGGACATGCAGCGCTGCAAATAAGACTTCATGTTCCACATATATTTATATGTGCTTTACATGTGTTTTCATCATGCAAGTCGTCCTCAGACACAAAGTGTGGGAACGAGAGTATGAGAGAGAGAGAGAGAGGGTGGGTGAGAGACCTCAGAGTGTAATTGGCTGCAGGAGGTTAGCTGCTGCTCTTCTCTTTGCTTTGCTAATGAGCAGCTCATTTAAATGAAGCAAAGAGCTCCTGGAGCGAGAGAGACAAGAGAGAGAGATCCAGTGGGAGAAAAGGAGGAGGAGAGAAACAGAGGGAGAGAGAGAGAGAGAGAGAGAGAGAGAAAGAGAGGATGAAAAAAACAGATGAAAGATCAGTGGAAAAAGAAAAAGAGGAATCAGAGTAAACGACAGGAAGAGACGGAGATGGAGACCAACAGCATCTCTCTGAGAGAAAGACATGAGTCATGTTCACAGCCATGTTCTTCAACCCCCCCACCCCCCCCCACTTCCTCCTCCCCCTCTTCCTCCCCCTCCTCCTCTTCCTCCTCCTCTCAGATAAAACTGAGCGTCTCATTCTCAAACATCTGGTCGTGACACTGACGACTTTCACCTCTGTTCAGTCTTCAAACGTTTTGGCTTCGTTCACAACATCACAGCATTGAGATCTGTGTGTGTGTGTGTGTGTGTGTGTGTGTCACAGGTACAGCAGCTTACTGACTAATGCTAACACAATTAGCTTCTCCAGCTGAGGTAAGTTCAAGTGAAGAAGGTGTGGATGGGCTTTCGTTGTGGCGTTGAATGAACCATTAGCTACGAGTGGACGGAGAGCTGAACAGAAGTGTGTGTGTGTTCATGATTCATGGTGTGTGTGAGAGAGAGAGTGACAGTGTGTGAGACAATGGAGGAGACAGACAGAATAATAAATGATTCAGCTGCAGTCACAGCCTGACAGTTAAAAGGCTCTGATGGCTGCCCACCCAGCGTCTCCGGCTGTGGAGGTGTGTCACGTGACCAACACTCTGCAGCAGATGCATCACGGGCCGTGTGCAACACACCTGTGTGTCTGCAGACAGTATTAGACTGTGTGCAAAAGGTCAAAGGTCACCAAAGGTCGCAGGAGGGTTGTGTTGAAGAGACTGGATGTCGTGGTTTATGTTGAATCAGGCTGCACAGCCTGGACACAGGGTTTTATTCAGGTACTTATTGATTTATTGATTGATTTTTTATGTTTTAATCAGTATTTTTTTTTTCCTCTTGATCAAGCTGAACCTGACGCACGATCTTTGAGATAATACATCTAAATATTGTCCCTGTAACATGAGACAGTGGGAGCTCCCTGTTGCTCCTTTATTGGATCAAGCTGATATTTGATATGTGCAGCTCTCTCTCCTGTTACAACACGAACCAGTCTGAATCTTCATCTGTTGCTTTATTTCCCTCATTAATTACACTGATAATCCACACGATGATGATAAAGAGGTCCACTTTCAAATGAGTGACTTCATCTTCGTGTCTTTGAGTCTGGAACCAGTAAAGTTTGCTGCTGCTTTCAAATTAAACATGACAATTATCAAAAGTAGCTGGTTGTTAATTTTCTGTCTGATAATCTAATAATTAATCAACTACTTGTTCTAAACGAAGCTCAGCTCTGTTAATTAGCTGCACACACACACACACACACACACACACACACACACACACACATCTCTCTTCTCCTCAACACTGAAATCTGTCACGGCTCTTTTTTATAAATGTAAATTCTTCAACAACAGAAAACAGAAAACATGGCCGATCGAGCTGCAGCTGCACGAACAGAAATAACACGTTTGATCCATTTTCTTTTCTCTTCTGTCCTTTGAATTGCATTTGTTCGTGTGTGTGTGTGATCAAGGCGTGGTGATTGCTGCTGCTGCTGCTCTGCTCTCTTGGCTGGTTTCCTGCCCTCGTTGTCGTGTTGTTGTGTATAAGTGATGCTGTGTACTGTTGTGTTGTGTGACTCCGGTGTAAAGGCTGCTCTGAATAAATCACCTTGCGATCGTTGGAGGCAGCAGAACCTCCAGCTCCTCCACGTCTTCCGCCCGCAGTGATTCATGAAAGTTGACTTTGCCTGTTTGCCTCTGAGAGGTTCATAAATCAGGAGCGGCGTGGAGAGACGAGGACCGCGCCCTTTGTGCGTCGCCGAGGTGACGACTCCATCCAGCTGATAATTGCACAGTTTAACCTGGCGGGGGCAAGTTCTGGGTAATTGGAGGCGCTCGCTGCTAAACGGCGGCGAGGTAATTCTCGCGATGTATTCTTGAAGATGTAATCACGTTCATGTCATTTTGTGAGGGGAGCGCTGCAGCTTGTTGTTCTCACCAGAGGGACTGTGTAAACACTCATGAACTGTGCTGCAGGCAAAGACAACAGAAGAAGTGGGGCTGACATGGTGGTTTATCTTCTGCAGATCAGAGTCCTGCTGGGTTTATCTCCTCTGCTGCTGCAGCTTTGACTCATTAAAAACCTGAAATTTCAGGAGTCACGCTTGTTTACCCAGGAACATTCGAAGAACGAGGAGGCGTGGCGTTCTCATGACAACCACCAGGAAGTCGACTCAGGTCAGACAGGCTGGAGTCTTTCTGCAGGTCACTGAGTTTACCACACAAAGATAAAAGTCAAGAGATGGTTCATCCTGTCTGTGCGACAAAGACGTCACAGAAACCTTTCGGTGTTGGCGGTCTGAGACTGGCCCGGTGCTCACCAGCCTCCTGACCACTCCCCACTGAGGCCGATACTGTGTTGAAGTTTAAAACTACTGCATCTGCCTTTGTCCAATCGCTAACGTTTGGCTGTGGCGTACGTCGCTCGTGCCAAAACAACCAGAACACAGTGAAGCTGCTGCTCTTTTGCTTGATAAATATAAGTTGCCTCGATGGAACAAACATCCACCTCCGACGCCATCATGTACGAACTACAACTTCACCTCAACATCATTGATCTCAGCCACTCCCTCTGTTTGCTGATTGGCCAATAGATCCTCTGCAGTGTTTCAATCCCAGGTAGAGAACTGGAGGGAGATGAAAACTGAACGGAAGTACGGAGGTGGGCGGAGCCAGGCTCATTTGAGCAGTCTGGGATTCAGAGCCTCCGTCTTCCACCTGCCACCGTCAGTAAGAGGAAGAAGAAACCTCCTCTTCATCAGTCTGCAGCGTCTGGTGGATTGTGACAGAATAGTGATGAGTGTTGCAGCTACTTTCCTTCAAGCTGCCTCATTTACCTCAGTTACTGACTTCACACAGGCGCTGGGATGTTTCTGAGAATCCCCAGAGGAGGCGGGTTCGTTGGGGTAAAGTGTGTGTAAGTGTGTGTAGGTGTGTGTAGGTGTGTGTAGGTGTGTGTAGGTGTGTGTAGGTGGAGGCAGCAGCAACGTCTCCATAAAAACAAGGAGATTTGTCCCACATTAACCCTGGAGCTGATGGAGCTGCAGCAGGTTCTGTTGGACCGCCTCTTGTTTTTCCACACAGCAGAAGAAGTTCATCAATGACACCAGTCGGCCAATGAAAAGTCAGCAGCTGTGAATTGTCACAGTGAATTAATTGCTTTAATTAATTTTTTCCAAAGACCATCATCCATTTGTCGGCTCCTCCTTGTCGTGTGGACGTTATCTTGTGTTTTCAGTTGTACAGAGAGAAAACAGCCGTAAACCTAATCTCATGTTCTGTATTTTCATTCCTGCTTTATTCAGGATCTGATTTCTAGGCCTAATGAGGTCAAGCCTCACTTTTTATGTCTTAGAGGAAAAACCGCAGGTCGACTCGACTCCTGTTGTTGGTTCACAATCATTTGCATATTTTCACGACCTCGTGCACCTGCAGCTCTGATTTCTGACTTTTTCTGTTTGATGACTGAAGTCTGCTCAGCTCTTATCAGTTTGCCTGATGGGTTACCTACCTGGTGCTATTTCAAGCTCAAAGAGACAGGAAGTGACCTCACACCTCATCTATCAATCAACCCACCTGGAGCATTTTATCTCCAGCTGCCAGAGAAGCTGTGAAAGGCACAAAATTAGAACAGAGATGTTGTTTTTCTTCTAATTTGAGCCGTGTGTTGTAGGAAAAAAGCCCACCACGACCCAGCCATCAAACACTCTCCCACTTATCTGCAATCTCTTACAAGATGGAAGGTGAAGTGAGAGTTGAAGTTGAATCGATTTGCCGAGTCCCCCTCCTCCTCCTCGCCACCATCAACCCAACTCCCTTCAGCAGTTTTAAATCCAGATGCTGGAGGATTTGCAGCAAAGACCCGCTCTGTGAAATCTCATCTGTCATGTTGGTGCCAGAGCAGATCTGTCGGGGGCATCGTGGGGCCTCTGATCCCTTTTCTCCGGTGCAGCGGTCGGCCCATGCTGGGAGGCAGCTGAGCGTGTCATCGGCGTAAATAAAGACGCCGCGCTGCCCTAATGCAGTAACAAGCCGTTTCTGTTTGAATCAGAAAATAATCCAGCTGCCGGGCAGAGACATCACCAGCAGCCTCTCAAACATGACTGTGCCTGGTAAAACCAGCCCAGTGGCCCCAGACTAACACAACTTCACATCTATATATATTCTGTGCTGCCAAGCAGTTCACTGCGTTTATCCCAAGTCTGTTCACATTAACAGGGTGTCACTGTGGTCTCTGGACCAGCTGACCTTAACAATGAAAACCATCCATCCGAGGGCGGATCTTGGGGGCAGCAGATCCACCAATTACCCCAGACTTCCCTTTCCCCAGCTAGACTGACCAGCACTGACTGGGGGACCCCGAGGCGTTCCCAGGCCAGGCTGGAGATATAACACCTCCACCTAGGCCTTGGTCTGCCCCATGGCCACCTCCCAGCTGGACGTGCCAGGAACACCTCCCCCGGGAGGTGCCCTGCAGGCATCCTCACCAGATGCCCCAACCACCTCAACTGGCTCCTTTCCACGCAAAGGAGCAGTGGGTCTACTCTGAGCCTCTCACAGATGACTGAACTTCTCACCTTATCTCTGAGGGAGTCTGCCACCTCGTGTTTTCCATGAGCTCTTTTATCGTCACAGTGGTGCTGCACAACAAACATGGACAGCTGACGGAAATGTTCACCCACTGCTGATACGACACAATCTGAAATGTTGAATCGAATATGGAGAAGAAAAGAAATCTGGGAAACAAAATGCAGACGGATGTGTGTGTTTCCAGGAGTCGGTTCACTGGGACAAACAGCTGGTGGCTCCGTGGTGTTAAACCACTGATGATGAAGAGGATGAATTAAGTGGCTGTGATTGAACCAAACGGTGCAGAAAATGTAGGAAACATTTCAGAGATTAATTTGTTCTTCAGTTTATATCCAGAGCGTAATTTGCCAGGTTTGGTTCCAGGATGCCGACTTTTTCAACCGTGCAACCAAATCACTGACAATCTGCTCTGTGTGTGTCTAAAAATATAAACGCTGCATGTTCAACAATCAAAAATAGTCCATTTGCCTCAGTTTCACCAAAGCGCCGCTAAGTGGGTGGGATGAGTCAACTTCAGTCAAACTTGATAATGTGAGAGCACTTAACCAGAGGAGCTGTGTTGTTAACCACGATCAGCCCATGAAGAGGGTTTCTGCTTATTAGCACCAACCCACGCAGCTCATTACCGTCCTAACAGCTTCACCTTTACGGTTCGTCTTCCTGCCAACGCCAACACCACACACAGGTTTGAACGGCCTCCACATTAACTGTGGGGGCCGTTCTCCTGCCTTTCATCGCCTACAGATATTATTTGCCAGCTGGGTGACGGCGGTTTCAAATCAGGTAATTGTGGTTTTGATCCCAGGTTGTTAACATTTTGAGCTGCCACTGGCCATCACAGTAATAAACCTAATTGTCCCCACTGTGGAAATCTGGCAAAAATCAAACCCTTTTTAATTATATCAAGCAGTTTAGTTACTGTGTGTGTGTGTGTGTGTGTGTGTGTGTGTGTGTGTTCACATGTGCACGAGGTGGGAACAATCTGCTGCTTTCCAGAGGAGCCAGGCCAGACAAATCGACTCAAGAGGGATTAAAGCAAAAAAGAAATCCCGGGTGCACGCGTCCATGTCCGTCTGGCAGCGGCAGCGTCTCTGGACCTTTTCTTATCTGAATCTTTTTGGACACTTGTTTCCTTTAAAAGAAAAAAAAAAAAAAAAAAAAAAAAGGCACGAGCTACATTTATGCCCCAATCAGAAATGACAAGCAGATGGCCCGCTGCTGATCTATGGTACCACTGAAGCTTTAACTGCTGTCAGCTTATCTCCAGTTAGCTGTGATGAAGAGGAAATATGGGCCCATTGCAGATCCTGCAGTCCAACAGCGGCTTGATGTAAATTCTCCACGTATGAGCGGCTCGGGCACTTCAGGAGCGGCCGTTATGGCTGTTGCTATTGACGGAACAGAATTTATGGAGCAATAGGTATCGGACCAAACTGAATTCAAGGACCTGTAGAGAAGAGGGAGCACTGTAAACAAGTAACTGGACGACTTCATCTCCACAATAACACGTTCACAATTAAGCCTCAGTACATCGACAGGAAGCTGCAGGAAGAGACGCCATGTGCAGACTCAGAGGAAAGTGGTGTCCAGGCAGCGAAGCCATGAGGCGGTTCACAGTCCAACACGGCTGTCAGTTCATGAAACAGCAGGTTTATTAGACAGGAAATGGATGTTTTCTAATGATATTAGAGGTTATTCATGAAAAAGGTCAAAGCTATTGAAGGAAAGTGTTGGAGGCCTCCCACATATAAAGGTCAATGACAAACATAAACTAATTTTAGCAGTGCGTTCGGAGCAGATGTTCCTTCTTGGACTCGGATCATCGATGTGACAACATCTGTTTTCCTGCTTCAGATCAAAGTCTTCATCTGTGACCTTTAATCTCCGTGTTCCTGCTGCTTCATTATATTACATCCACCCGCAGCGGGTTAATTAACTTCACTGAATAAACTGTAAGGAAATAAGTGAAACTGACTGTGTCACGTCCACGTTTTAGAAAATGTCCCGGTGCTCATTATCTGTCACACAGTCACACAGGTCGAGTCCACGCAGCAGAGAGTGACCGTGAGATTCATTTGCATGTTAATGAAGCAGGTGGTGAAGTGGTGAAGTGACGCAGTGAGTGGTCACTTTTCTTTGCTTCAGTCTGTTTTCATTGGATTTAGTCACTCGTGTGTTTGTTTCTTTGACGATTTATTCTCAGTTTATCCTGTTTGCTCTCATGGTTTTATTTGCCCCAGGCCTTTGTGCTGCATTTTGTCACTGTATGAAAAGGGCAAATATACAAATTAAGTCTGACTGATGTGTGTTTACTTCCCAGATTCATGTTTCTTCAGCTTGAAGTTTCATCAGGATCATTCGGTTTTGATACTAAACTCATCAAACTCATCAGTGTCGATTCAACACCCAGCTCTCCTTATGAGGACCAGAGAAACGGGGAGTGAAGAGTTTGCAGCTTTGCAAAGAACGAGTGACAGGTTTGACTGAGCAGAAGAATAAAGAGATGGAGGTGGAGAGAAGCTCCGTGGAAACACAGACACAAAGTGACAGCATCAGACTCGCTCAAGGAAGAAGCGACGACCGAGATCTTTTCTTTTCCCTCCTCTTCCTGCAGGAAGTCGAGCTGAGACTCCCATAAATCTGAAACTCTCCCCCCTCCCCCTCCTCCTCCTCCTCCTCCTCCTCCTCCCTCGTTGTGAGTCCCTGGGGATTAATAACAACCAACAAGCTGAAAGAGTTAAAGCCTCCATCACAGAAAAACAGATGGCACTTTGCAGTGAAGATAATTTAGCTGTTATTATATTGTGCCGTTGATAAAAGTACAAAAAAAGCAGCTAATGGCGAGTAATTGCTGTGTGACAGAAGAGCAGAGAATACTAATGAAGCAGCTTCCAGACCTCGGCCGCTCTCCGACTGTTTCCTGTCGACAGAATTAGCGGCTGAAAGAGAAAAGAAAAGCCTCTGTTCACTTTAAACCAGATCT
>MU269988.1:680000-715000 GCA_021432705.1 Caranx ignobilis
GGTGGAGGACGAGTTAACATGGATCCGAGTCAGACAATAAACAGGTGTGTGTGTGTGTGTGTGTCTGTCTGTGTGTCTGTCTGTGTGTCTGTCTGTGTGTCTGTGTGTGTGTGTGTGTGTGTGTGTGTGTGTGTGTACTACATGACCCAATTCCACAACCTTTTAAAGAGCACAGATGCAAACACACACATCCATATTCATCTGCACGTCATTGTAATTAAAGTGCCAGGAACACAAACACCTCCATTAATGTTAATGACATCTGCTGTGTGTGTGTGTGTGTGTGTGTGTGTGTGTGTGTGTCTTCATAATCTCTTATTAATGATGTCAGTGAATGTGAATCTGCTCCTGAATGTTTTAAAGTGAATTTTAATTCAGCTGATTAACACACACACACACACACACACACACACTGTGTCCATCTGAGAGGACAGGTGGACACATCCAACTTGGCTTGAAGGCGAGTAAAAGACGTTAAAGACGTTAAAGACGTTAAAGACGTTAAAGACAGCGAGATGTTCATCGTAAACGTGTGATACGACGCTCGGAGCTGGTCACATGACCAAACCGACTAAACGACCTCAGTGACTCATCTCATTGTCTGATGGTCCACATGTGTCACGTCATGTTAAAGTTGTTACTCAGACTGCACACACACACACACACACACACACACACACACACACACACACACACACACACACACAACAACAACAACGAGTCAGTGTCGGGAGGCTGTGACCTCTGACCTCTGACCTCTGAGCCGCTCCAGCTGCTCTCCAGCGCGGCTCGGCCTGAGGCTTCATGACACAACAGGATCCTCCACACTGAGCTGAGTGTCGCACTGTGACTTCCTGTGTTTGTGTGCACTTTACAATGTTATTAATAAAGTTTAGAAGTTCAAAATTAAAAGTTGTGTTATCTGCAGAGCTGTTGATTACTCTCCAGCCGCTCGTTGTCGCTCCATATTCTTGTTTACCAGCAGAAATGATTGTATCATCATCATCGTCATCATCATCAGCAGCAGCAGCAGCAGCAGCAGTTGTTATGAAACACCATCGTCTCCACCATCATCACAATCATCATCATCATCATAATTATCACCACAATCAGAAACACAACTTCATCATCTCGTTCATCGTAACACACATTAATGCGCTTCGATTATTCTCCTTATCAACATTGTCTTCATGGACTCAGCCGTCACCACGGGGATCTTCATCCTCAGCACTCGCATCATCACCAGCATCACAATCGTCTTTAACGCTCATCAGCGTCAGTAATTTTCATTATCACCACCTCAATCATCCCAACAACATCATCAATCTTCATTATTTGGAGCAAAACAAAATCAGTTTTATCAGCATCATTCAGCGCAATCATCATCATCTTCACCACCATCATCACCACCTTCATCAGCCTCATCATCATCATCGCTCCGGTCTGAACGTAAACACTCAGCAAAAACCCACTCTGCATCAGATCAGCTCCCTCCACAGCCAGCAGGCCTGCCAGCCTCTTTGTCGGCAATTATATGGAAAATTACAGCTGGAGCCACAGCAGCTCCGCCTCAGTGCTGCCCCCTGGCTTCCTCTGCAGGGAGCCAGGGCCCAGAGAGGGACGGAGAGAGAGAGGGATGGATGGATACAGAGAGAGAGAGAGAGAGTGAGTCTCAGAGGAAACAAAGAGATGGAGCGAGGAGGCGAAGGAGCGGCTCTGTGGTGCAGCATCAAAGACCGACAGAGTTCCTGTGGGACAGGAAACAGAGCGGCCTGCCGCCGCCGCCACCGCCACGCGCCTTTGAACAGCGTTTAGTGGGTTGATACCTGGGTCATTAGCCGAGAGGAACCTTCACTTCACCAAGAGAGAAACAGGAGCAGCAAAAAATCCACAGAGCAACAGACCGGAGCAGACACACACACACACACACACACACACACACACACACACACACACCAAGTCTGCAAAAAGCACTGAAGTCCAACCCAACGAAGCATCTCACACACACTGTAAACACAGGTCACATGACCTTACCTTCCTGCACCGCCTGGAAAGGGTTGTTGGGCTCGATGAGTTTAATCGAGTGTGTGATCTTCTCGCTCTGCAGGATGTCATCGCTCAGACTGAGGTCAGACACGGCGAGCTGGAACACCTCATCGTCCCGCACGGCGTTCTCCTCGAATATCGCACCTGGACAGGTAGAGACAGGAAGAAGGGGGGGGGTTATTAGCATTAACATGACAACTGGACAGTTGATGATGATGGTTTTGCTTTGAGGACCTGAAGCTGTGGATGTCAGATCCACTGCAGCGCTGCCTGAACATTACCCTGAGCGCTCACTTCCACCTGCAGCATGTGGTTAAAGTACACGGTTCTTCTTTTCCTCTAAACTGAGCCGACATCAGAACAAAGGCCTTTATTTAACTCTGAACAAGATTAACCACGAAAAGCTAAAGAACAACGTGTCACACGTTTTTGTTGTAACTGAATAAATCCTTAAAAAGCCATTATAATCCAAAACCTAATCACAGATCAGAGCTGTGTGTAAAGCACAGCCCCCCCCCTCAGCCCCCCCCAGAGGCTCAGTGACAAGCCACAGCAAGAAATAACACCACACGCTACATGTGCCATGTTTCATGTAACGTGAGGTCGCTAATTAAGTGGTTCACTCATGCAGACGTGGTGGGATGAGCAATCAGCAGCCATGGCAACGACTACACCCAGCTGACACTTCAAAACAGGCGGGGGTGCAGAGTCTGCAGGGCGGGTAGGTTTCCTGTAGGCTGTGTGATTTAATGAGGGAACCCAGAGCTGCAGGAGTCTGTCGGCGTGTGTGCACCGTGCTACTAAAACCAGTAATCATGACCAACATCTCCATGGCAACATAATCGTTACGCTAAAAAAAAAACCCGTCGTCAACTTTCATCAGAGCACGTTCAGTTGACCTGAACTGGATCACACAGCAGAAGATTACACATGTTCCTCATGTCACACACACACACACACACACACACACACACACTCCGAAGCCTCGGGCTATTTCCAGAACATAGACCACAACACTCATTCTTCTTCGTTGGTGGCCACTGTGCCTCATTAGCATGTTTGTTTCCACCTGGAGTCACAGACCAGACTGAACCAGCACCATGAGCTGCTACAGAGGTGAACAGGAAGTTCTCCAGGTGTGGGTTAGGGTGGATGAAGTCTACACATGTTCAGTCTGCTAACATGGAAACTTGGTGCTGAGCAGTTCTGGTCCAGATTTATCTCAATGCTATGTCAGACTCCTTTCGGCATTCACCTGCTCCAGGTGCAGTCAGCTGACCGGCCTCTATCTGTGACAGAGCTCAGTAAACTTACAGCAAGGTCATCACTTCCTCTGGTTTTCTGCAGTGCCTTAGCATCTTAAACCAGGTGTTAGCATCTTAAACCAGGTGTTAGCTTCTTAAACCAGGTGTTAGCTTCTTAAACCAGGTGTTAGCTTCTTACAGCAGGTGTTAGCATCTTAAACCAGGTGTTAGCTTCTTACAGCAGGTGTTAGCATCTTACAGCAGGTGTTAGCTTGTTAAACCAGGTGTTAGCATCTTACAGCAGGTGTTAGCTTGTTAAACCAGGTGTTAGCAACTTACAGCAGGTGTTAGCTTGTTAAACCAGGTGTTAGCTTCTTACGGCAGGTGTTAGCTTTGCCAACTCTCACGCTGTGGTTTGTCTCACGCCACTCAAACGCCTAAACAAACGCTTCGGCCCTGTCCAGGTGTGAACTGTCCAGGTGTGGACTCTCAGATTGGACGGCTGCTCCACCCTCCACAGCCCAAAGCCAGTCCAGTCACAGCACAGTAAGGGGGGGGGGACTTGACGTCCCGCAGGCCCACGATAGCAGCACGGTGTGTAGCGTCAACACAGCAGCCCCTCCCCTCCGTTAAGCCGTAATCACGCTATAATATAAGATGACGTCACCCTCACGTTGCTTGTTTACAGTGAACCAAACAAAGCTGGTCTTAATTTTTTCTGCCTTAAAATGACTGGCTTTCATTCAGGGGGGGGGATTTGACAGGTAATACCTGACCCAGTCCAGGTGACCTCTTGAGACACCTTTAAAATGACCCTTAAAGTGCACGTTTCCACCTGCCACCTGTATGTGGACAAAGACGAGGCTGCTGCTGGTTTTGTAGTGAACACAATGATGCATGTGTTTAATTCTCCTGAACTGGCTGAAGGGTGGAGTCAGAGCAGAGACACACAGGCCTCTGATGCATTTAAGTACAACTGGGAAATCCTATAAGTATGCACCGATACACACTCAGAGACCGGTCTGGAGCCTTATGGCCATGGTACACCACACCACACTTCACCTGAACAAGCCTGAGCCAATCACACTGTGGAGATGGACTGAAAAGACACACACACACACACACACACACATATATATATACACACATACATACATACATATACGGTGCAGTCAAATGAAGGGTTTGATGAATGAACCTTTCCAGATTCTGTTCAATTTGTCATGCGCAATTAAGAAAACCTTGCCCACGACTTAGATTCAATTTGCCAGCCTGCTAGAGCTCATTCAGCTCTGCTCAGGATCCAAATGAACTCTGCTCAGCACCGTGATCCTCCTCACGGTGAGCTGCGAAGGCCTTCCTCCTTACAAGGTGTCGAGGCGAGGGCGGGGGGCGGGGGGGCCTCTCAGCGCTTGATCAATCAATCATCCTGTTTTTGAAATCGCAGTCACTCAGACGTTTTCAATTAGGACCGAGTCTCGTCGCACCTGTCAGAGACACGACGAGGGAGCTGGCGATGGGAGCTTTAAACGTCTCCATCGCAGCAGCGGCCTGGGGGGAGCTGCAAACTGCAACAAGTTTAATTAGTTTAATGAGCGCTGAGGGTGGAGGAGGTCGAGTCTGGACCCATGGGGGGGTCGACTCCGTCAGTGCAGGACTGATCCATCGTCAGACTGTCTCTCCTCGTGCCTTCAGAGAAGTGGGTGAATTAAAGGATCTCTTCACCTGAGTTACACACATCAACATCTCTTCTCTTTTTTCCTGCAGCAGCTCAGCACAGAGGAGGAGGTGGAGGACGTTCAGCTCTCTCACACACACACACACACACACACACACACACACAGAGTGATTCAGGTGACAATTCTCCAGAGCAGCAGCTTCACTGTTTCTGAAAAGAGATAATGAATTTTTATCTGTTTCCTGTGCTGTGGGCTGCAAACACTCCACTTGATATATATTCAGCTCTATTGTACGGTTGAATCTATATCTCAACCGCCCCCTCGACGCCCCCCCCCCCCCCCCAGACCAAGACGGATCACATGTTGTAGAGACCCACAGAGATAAGGTCTGTGCATCCTCCTGAACATTTTCCAGGTTCAACCTTTGTTCTTAAAGCATATTTTTGATTTCAGTCTCACACACACTGAGCCCAGGACCTTCTCACCATAACACACAGTATACTAACCACTGCACCACCGTGCCCCCCCCCTCCTCCACATCCAACCATCACATGCTTCTCTCTTATCACTCTAAGTGCCACCAATCACTCCATCCTCACTGGTTTCCATCTGGTCACAGATGCAGGACTTTAAAATGGAGGAGGCCTAGTTTCTGCAGGAGCTCACACGCCCCACTCCTCCTCGTGAGGTTGCACAGATTGAGACAATAATAAAGACCAATCTGTCCACTGAATATGCATGTGCAAATATATTTCAATAAGGTGTTGAATTTAATTCTGGTATTTGTACAACAGCTCAGCGTTTCTCCTCCTCCCTGAAGGTAATTTCCTCCTACTACAGCATGTGGAAACAGATGATTCAGCCTCTGCTTCCTTTAACTGATCAGGAAATGTATCACAACGAGGACATTAAGGTCTCCAAACACTCCCACAGGAAGGTTTAAGAAAAATGTGAATCTGCTCTTGGGTTTGTACAAGAACACACACACACACAGGCAGAAAGCAGTCTGTACATGAAAAGTCAAGCCAAGAAGCATCGCTTGACATTTTAGCATAGATTTGCACATTTCTTCTTGATCTTTAAGGTCAGATTATTGAATTTGCAACTTTGCTGAATCTTTAATAAATGCCACAGAAACAGGGGGAAACCCTGTTTAAGCTGGAGAGTGAACGTGTGACCTGTGCGTCTGTGGCTCCTGTGCCATACGGCGTCCCACGGTGGGAACTTCACACCGGCCTGCAGCTGCCAAACGTACCAGTGATGCAACAAAAACAAACACTAACAAATGTTTTGTAGATTGTCGAGGTTTATCAGAGCCCCCCCCCCCCTCTCTGGCAGGTGATCAGGCAGCAGTCTGGGTTTGGGCTTTGTGTCCTGGAGCTGGAAAGTCAGAGAAAGCGTCTGGTTTACTCGGGGATTTAGAAGCTTCTGTGATCTGCCACTATAAACTCTGGCTTCTTGCAGGAACTATTAATCTCTGAAAAAGCCTTTCTGGAGGCTGCGACTCTCAGCAGGTGACAATATTGTCTGATTTTATTATGAGCACCTGCTGCCAAACAAAAAAAAAAAAATATTTATACATATTAAAAAATACCCAGAGATTTTATTAGTGAAGTAAACAACACTTTCTCCAGAATGTCAGAAGATTTAATGAATTTTACCTGAAATAGACTTTTTTCCTCTTTGAACTTTAAATTACAGATTCAATGTGTAAAAGTTCATACAATCCACAGCTCACACAGCAGGATGGAGCCTGTCAGCGTCACACATGTCACAGAGTCAACAGCTGCTACACACCTGAAGTCAATCAAACATCCATGTACAGCCTCAGGTAGAGTCAGGTGCTGGTCAGCAGCAGGGACGTGTGTGTGTGTGTGTGTGTGTGTGTGACATGGACTTTACTGTCACTTATTATCAGGCGCAAACAGCGCGTTTCACATACAGCATCATCAGGTTCACACTAAGCATTCACAGGAAGGCTTATATGGTCACATGACCCATGGTTTACATATGTAGAATTTCTAATAACTCAACAAAATAGACACTAGACAGTGTAGAAACAAGCAAAGTTCAAAAACTAAACTATAGTCAGCATCTCTTTGAAAGATGTATGAATACAACACCAAAGATATGTATATAAAGTCCATGTCATTGTGCAACGGCTTGTCTATTAATGTCCTTGGACATCTTCCTCTCTGTGGAGGTTTATATAAACTCATCAGATATTTCATAGTTCAAACCTCACTCCATAAATCAAACAGTAACAAAGCTGTGAAATGAATGTACAACAGTTGAAGGCAGCCGACGATGTTTCCCTGTGAGGATCAGAAAATGGAAAGTACCTCAGTTCAATTCAACCTGCTGATTTAATGCTAAATATCTCTGTCTGTCAATGTGTGTGTGTGTGTGTGTGTGTGTGTGTTTCTGAGCAGCACATTTATGTTTGAACACTTAATTTGAATCGTCTTTCTTTCCTTCAGCACCACGGACAGAGACGAGCCTCCACCACAGAGCTGCTCTCCTCCTTTCAGCACCAAGGACAGCGACTCTGAGGTCCTCCTGTGGTTTCAGTCCGACTCCACACACGTGACACAAAGAAAGAGGATTTTCAAAAGAGAGAAACCTGGAGATAATTGTAGAGGACCATTCACCAGGTTTTCTGGGTTTTTTTCTGACAGGCTGCAGCTGTGGACACATTTACTGGACTGTTGGAGAGATGGACGAGCGGCCTCACAGCTCTGTGGAGAGGAAGCCAAATAAAGAGCCTGTCAGTCATCTCTAGAGCAGAATACACAAAATGTCCACGACTGCCACTCATAGGTGCCGTTATATTCTACAGGCCGGGACATTGATACCGAGGAGGAGGAAATCTAAAAAGGATCTTTTTTTTCTTACTCTTTACTCTTCAATCAATGGAAATTTCTGCACGCTGTCGATGCTTTTAAACTCACCGGCCTTCTCCCTCTCATCACTCAGCAGATCCATTCCTATTAAGGGCTTAATCAGTGGTGATACAAGAGGTGTCATTTATCTTTTAAGCTGCCCAGTGGCAAATCACTGCTAGTTAAAACCACAAGGGAGCTGGAGCTGGAGCTGAAGCTGGAGCAGCAGCAACAACACCGACACCAGCAGCAGCAGCAGCAGCAGCAGCAGCAGCAGCAGCAGCAGCAGCAGCTCCCTCCCACTGAGAGGTGGTGACATGAATACTAATGAGAGAAGGATCCTGGATTAAGTCTAATTCTGATTGATACATATTGGAAACCACCCGTATGCTGCTTCTTGTTGTTTTCAACATTAAATTCAAAGCTTGTCAATCCAACGTCATCAATAAATGATGAGACCGAGAAGCTGCTGTCGTCGGCCAACCAGGGTCAGGTGTTGTGAGGAATTTGCTTTCACACTCACTTTGTTTAACCACCAGTCTAAATTATTCTGATCCGGAGCCAGAGGGAGATTTAATAAGTAAAATGAACAATGTGGAGCCTTAAAATGCTGCAAAACACAAAGTACAACAACAACTCCAAGATTTATAAGATGCAGGATTTTGGATGATGTTTTTTCATCCCGTCTGAGTCCAAACGAAGCATCAGGCCAGTGGTGAGCACAGCACAGCAGAGCTATTATCATGATTAAACAGCCAACAGAAGTGATGCTTTAGGTCTGTGACCTGCAGGAGACAACACCAACAGGAGGGTGTGCAGCCTGGTTCACTTCCATCAGAACACAAACTCTGTGTCGTCTCTGGACCGTCAGACGTCATCGGTCGCGTGGAGCAGCAGACACACTGACAGATGTGAGATCCTGAGCTGTCACACTGCCAATAACCAGCAGACAGCAGCCTAATGCAAATGAAATGTGCATCTGCTGAGATTACCTCCTCCACTGACCACTTTGGCTCACGTAACAAATAATTTTATACAAGACTCGTTCTGCTCAGGAGATAATTCAGTGGCTGTTGAGATGCACGGCAGACTGCAGCTGTTAAACTGTTGAACGTCAGCACCGTGCAGAATGAATCTAACTTGTGTGAGAAGCTGAAAACTTTAAATTAAGCCGGCAGCAAAGTGTCAGACAACACAAAGTAATAATCACATGTAGTAAGTGGAGTGTTAAACCTTCCACTGAGCTTCAGTATCTCCAGTGAAACACACCAGTAATTAGGACACGGTTCGAATTTTAGAAAAGACGCCGGCTGGCGAACGAGCAGCACACGATACACGCCTTGTAAAAAAAATTCATTACCACTGCCAGTCAGCCACTCAGAGGCTGCACATGTGGACACGTGACAACGGTTCACGTGGGTTTTATCTGGAAGGAAGAGAAAGTCAAAGAGAATAAAAACACTGCAGAGACAGAGACTCAGGTGAGATGTGACGAAACACAGGAGCTAATAACTCTGGAGCCTCCGGGAAGGAAAACAGATTCAAATAATGTCATTAGTATGAATTCAACTTTCCCACAGAGAGATTAAAACTTTGAGTCCCAGGCCACAGACTGTTTTATTGTTCCCTGTAAATAAACAGAGGATTCTGGGATGTTTGAGTGAACTGACTAAATTTTCATTTAATTCAAGATGCTCTGTGAGTTCACACTTCATGTATGAAAGCAGGTGTGTAACTGACCCACAGTGTCCAGCTCCAGCAGCCGCAGCAGCAGCCGCAGCAGCAGCCGCAGCAGCTCCAGCTCCAGCAGCAGCAGCAGCAGCAGCAGCAGCAGGAGCAGCAACAGCAGCAGCAGCAGCAGCAGCAGCAGCAGCAGCAGGAGCAGCAACAGCAGCAGCAGCAGCAGCAGCAGCAGCAGCAGCTCCAGCAGCAGCAGCAGCAGCAGCAGCAGCAGCAGCAGCAGCAGCAGCAGCAGGAGCAGCAACAGCAGCAGCAGCAGCAGCAGCAGTAGCAGCTCCAGCAGCAGCAGCAGCTCCAGCAGCAGCAGCTCCAGCAGCAGCAGCAGCAGCAGCAGCAGCAGTAGCAGCTCCAGCAGCAGCAGCAGCAGGGAGCTCACAACAACACAGGTGGAACCTTTTCCAGGTCACACTCACTCCTGCAGCACCTGTCCTATGGATAAATCACACTCCTCCTCTTCACACAAACAAACAACCTCATCAGTCTTCCTCCTCCTCCTCCTCCTCCTCCTCCTCCCACCACCACACAGTGGAACATCTCAGAGCTCCAGTCCCCACAGAGCGAGCACCAAACCCGGGCTTTACACTCTGTGCTGCTCTGATTTCACCTCTTCCTCCTTAAGTCACCCCATTAGTCATGTAAAGTGTGTTTGAAGTGCTCTATAAATAAAAAGTATTAAAAGCACCATGACACAACTTCACAGCCCTCTCCTCCTCCTGAAGTGAACCGGGGCCTAAACATCGTCCTGACAACGTGCAGCAGGAACAACAGACCACCGCGTCCCAGGGAGCAGAACTTTTTGAACTAATGGACCGATCCAGGACCAGGTTCAGCTCTAGTCCAGGGAAACAAACCTTTAACGTCTCATGAACTTTTCAGAGGCTCCACTCACACAACAACACCAGCTGCACTCAGATTTAGTATAAAATATCAGCAGCGGCCTCCTCCAGAGACCAGGTGTCAGTCTGCCTGGTTCTGCTCCTCGGCCCACAATCTCACTCCTGGTTCTGTACCGAGTGTTTTAAAAGCCCTCTCTGGGTCAAACACTGCTACACGCCACATTTATTCAATCCACTGCGTGAGGCTGCTGCATTATGTTAGAGAGACGGCTCTGCTGCATCTGTGTGTGTGTGTGTGCAGGTGGTGGAGGTAAATGGTCTGGCTAAGTCTTTGCTGAGACAGTGCGGGAAGCCGCTCGCACTGCTCCCTAACTGGGTTACTTTATCTTGTTTAGTGGCGGGGCGAGAAAAGGCCGCAGCTGTTCATTTGCTCCGCCAGCCTCCACAGATTGGATTCCTGCAGTGAGAGCTCGCCTTTCTCCAAACCATCGGTGACGGGATGAGCAGAGCTCTCCCCCTGCTAGCTGTTACACCGGCGCCGTAAATCACCCCTCGTCAGTTGCCTGGCTCACGGGACAGTGGTGGTGGTGGGGGGCTGTTACTCTCTCCTCTTCGGGTTTTCTTATGAAAAGTGACTTGTTATCCGTTTTGGCCTGAGGGGTGTTTAGAGGAGCGGCAGACCTGGACAACAGCCCACAGGGGACAGGAGGAGGAGTGGACCAGTATGAGCTGCTGGGATGATGATGTGTTGCTCTTTTGTCAGAGTGAGTCACAGAGCGCTGACAGCTCCAGCATTTTAATCTGTGATTTCCTTAGCACACGACAGTTTGTGCATTAGCATTCAGGAGTTTGACACGATTCCTCTTGTTTGAGGTTGTAAATGCTTCTGAGTCGTCGCACGGACCTCTGAGGGCCAGTAAACTGAAAACACACTGATTAACTTCTTTCCATTTTTTAAGCTGCATTGTAAAAAAAAATAGATTAAAATGTGTGTATGTGTAATGTGAGAGTGTTGAACCCAGAGAGACTCGTCTCCATCAGCGCTCTCATTAAACTCAGCAGCAGCTTTGATAAAGCCACTGTTCACTGATTATACAGACTTACACAGCTGAAAGTCTTAGAGGCTGAGATCCATCATTAACAACTTCAGGAGGTGATAAAACGTCGAAACCGGATCTGTCAGGTTGTTGTGGTGTCTCCTCTGCCCTCTGGTGGCCGAAAACTTAAACACTGCATCGTTAAAGTGGGAAACAAACATGTAATAGGTTTTAACATCTCTGCAAAAACAACACTGTCCTGGATCATGTGCAACGCAGGTAACGGTAGAAAAGCCAGAGCGACACACGGCCAAGACCTAAGCTGTTCTCACTCAGAGGTGTTGCATGTGGCTGAGGTCAAAGGTCAGTCTAGTTCCCTAAAAACCACAAAGTCTTCAACATCATCACATACAGGATGGAGGTTTCCCTTCACTGGTTGTGTCCACTGACGTCCACTCAAACACAAGACTCAGTGCGTCATCGTTTGGTCACAGTCCAGGAGCTTCTGCTGGCCTGATATGTGTCTGCCTTTCATAACGTCTCCACCTCTAGAGGTCTTTTCCTGACAGCGATGATCTCATAAAGCTCCTGAGAGCGTCACATCAGATGTGGCCCTTGCTGACAGCTTGATATCTGATATTTAATTAAAGGCCAAATTGATTGGAGCTCTGTTTCCTCCTGTTCGCTGCTCCTGGCCCTGACCTTCAATCAGACAAACTGACAGTCCTGTTTTCCACTGGCAGTCACACACACTCACACGGACACACACTCACACACCACAGCAGCTGCTTCCACTGATTTATACACATTCAACCAAAGAACAGGGGGCGGGGCTAATTAGAGAAACCAGCTGCTGTTGTGATCAGACGAGGAGAAAACCTGCAGACTCAAACCTCAAACACTCAACAACCACTGATGTGCACGAAGGCGATAAGTGGGTCAGAGGACGACGCAGGTCGACTGAAGGTCCCCATTCCACATTTTTATCTGTATCAGCTCTTTTACACAGTCAAGGCCCTCCCTCCCCCAACACCACCACCACCACCACCAGCACTAGCAGCACTAGCAGCACCCTGCGACACCCACTGCCTGCCACTGAGGAGGAGAAGGGACAAACAAACCGGGATATGTCACAGACGATAACGCCACGCCGCTGGACAGGACAGATGCTCAGGCAGGGGGTTTGAGGGGCTGAGGTTGGAACGCTGTCACATCTGATCTCAGTGCAGCCTCGCGCTGTCAACTCAGTCAGAGTAAGACCGTCAGTCGGCTCAGGGTCTGAAGCCCGACCAGCCGACCGAGGCTCGGTTACAACAATGAAGAGCAGCGCAGCTATTTGTCCTGCACATTTCTGCATCCACACACCAGAGTCACCCAGTGAAGCCGGGGTGGGGAGGGTTTACATTCTTGATGGCATCACGACGCAGTCAGAGCACGAACAAGAGAACCCGGTGTTCTAGTGGAGTTTAACAGAACAGTGGATCCGGTTCAAAGCTTTGAAGGTTCTCCACAAAGCCATTTGAATGTTGTGCCATGGGGAACTTTTCTTGATAACATGGTGGATTATTCCCCCACAAGGTTTTTACTCAACATTGTTGGAGCTTCAAACCACAGAGAATCTGCTGGTTATGGCAGTGGGACCAGTGAATTGCATACATTTATATATATGAATGTATGAAAATGTGTTCTGCAAGTCCAACCTGAAGAAAATCAAGACTCTCTACAGCTGACAATCCTGTGTGAAGAGCAGAAACATGTGCTGGCTCTGCAAAGATGTGAGCGTGCATGGTGCAGCCGGCTGAGTGAGGCTTTCCTGCTGCTGCTGCTGCCGCTGCTGCTGCTGCTGCCGCTGTATCACTGGAGGGAGTTTGCAGGTCTCCGAGCTACAAGCTGTGATTTGTACTGCAAGAACCTGCAGGGATCCACTGGCCAACAAACGTACTGTACATACATCCAACAAGAGGCACACGTCACACGCCAGGTTCACCCTCACATGTCGCTGAGCTTGAGCCATGTTAGTGCTTCACCTGAACAACCAGGAGCTTCTCTACAGCCACGAGCGCGGCAGGTTTCCTCCTCACACTGACACACATTCTGGATCGACTGCAGGTTTCCAGCTGACTCTGACAAAAACACTAAGAAACTGGTGCAAAACTCCTCAACTGCCTCTGAGATGAACGGACTCTCTTGCTCCGAGGCCCCAAAACTAAAATGCAAGCAACACCAGCTCAGATTTGTCCCTTTCAGTTTGCTCTGTCTGTCCCTGACCCTCTGCCGTAGGAGTCTGGTAGCATGTTCACGCGGTTTGGCATCGACCATCTGATTTGCTGTATCTTGTATTTACTGTTCTGTGTTCTCCATAATCTGGTATCACTGTTCTCTGTTGTTTCCATGTGCAGACTGAATCCAGAGGGACAGTGAAGTATCCGTCCATCTGTCCATCCACTCATCGTCCCTCTGTCTCTGGTCTGAGACTCAACACGAGGAGGACGAACCGAGGTGTTTCCTCGGCCTGCAGCAGGCTTTATTTCCAGCGGACGTGTCGTCTGCACGTCCACAAATAAAGATTATTCTATAATTAGTCACGCCTCATGATGGAGGGAGACGGAGACGGAGACGGAGACAGAGACAGGCTCACACTCCTCCACAGGAACACAACATGTGGCCTGATCTGTAAATGACGCTCTGGGCCTGACGTCTTCCCATCATGGAGACGCTGGGTTTCAGTTTGAAGTGTATTCTTTTTTAGCTGAATGACTCTGACTACCCCCCCCCCCACCACCACCACCACCACCACCACCACCACACACACAGCCCCCCCACCCGCTTCCCCCTCCTCCTCCCTCTTCCCCCTCTCCTGGCTGAACCACACAGGCCACCGCAGTGCTGCCTCTGGCCTGGTTTGATGGACTGAGCTGCAGCACAGATCTGAAACATCGGACTCCTGGATGATTATCAGGGTTATTTTATATTTCCTCCTCCTCCTCCTCCTCCTCTTCCAAACTGAATGACTCTACTCCAGCACCCCCCCACCCCCCCCCCCCCTCACCCCCTGGCTGCACCCAATCATCTCCGGCCGAAGTGGCGCCTCTAAGTGGAATTAGTACAAATTGGGGAGTTCATATGAAAAGTGTGTGGTGGCTCATCAGGCTGCTCCGAACCTCCCTCAGCTCCTCCTGGGGAGGACTGGAGCTGAGGCCGACGGGCCTTTTTCTCTTTTTTTTGGGGGGGGGGGGGGGCGATGTTGTGTGAAGAGTCCGAACAGTCGGCGTTTGTCCCCTCTGTCATGTCCTCCCCTGGCAGAGTTGATTAACATTTCACTCACGTCCAATTCAAAGTTCAGGCTTATAGATGAGGGGAGGCGAGAGAGAGGGGGGGGGGTGGGGGAGGAGGAGGAAGGGAGGGGGAGGGAAGAAGGGAGGGAGGGAGGGAGGGAGGATGGATGGATAAAGCAAATCCCTCCAAACACCCACGTCGGGCCAGTTCCTGCTGCCAGCCCCAGGTTTTCTGCATGTGAATGTGAATCGGCACGAGCTCTCCCTGCCTGGGAAGAAGAGAGGGATGGATGGAGGGATGGATGGATGGACGGATGGATGGATGGATGGAGGGATGGATGGTGCGGCGCAACACTTTGCGGGCACTTCTGTACCAGGGCTGCGCTGCGTGCGTCTGAACCTGGACGCAACAGCCTCCTTCCTTCCTGCCCATTATCCTGGCACGGATCGGAATGATAATCAGGTGCGAGCTGCTTTTATTCCTCGTTTCTCCCCCACAGAGGAGGTCTGGCAGTCAGTGCATGCCCGCCAACTCCAATATTCAATACATACATCTATCTGCCATAACTCAACTTGTTCACAGTGATCCGTGCATATTCCACTAAAACCCATCATCCAGACGCTTCCGCTCATTTCTGCGGTGTTAACCGTCCCTGCCTCCCTGCCTCCCCGGCTGCCTGGATGCCTGGATGCCTGCAGCCACCAGCCCGAGTCTGCTGGCAGCCAAAGCCCTGCACAGCAAAACCAAAAAAAGAGAGAGAGAGAGGGGGAGAGAGGAGAGGAGAGGAGAGGAGCCCCGGCTGGTGTCTTACCAATGTGAATGATGGAGTCGGCGCTCACTGTGTTGCATTGCAATATCCACAGGGAATGAAATAACAATATCAGCATTTCCATCTCCAGTTTGAGCCAAAAAGGCGCATCCACGGATCCACCTCGCTGATTTCTGCGTTTTTCTCCAGTGATGAGCAAATCCACAGTAAGCGTCGGTGCGTAAAAGCGGCAGCGGCGGCGGCGGCGGCGGCGGCAGCGGGGAACAGTGTTGAGTGCAACCACCAGCGATAGTGCCAAAAAAAAAACAACACACAAATCCCAAAACCCAAAGTGTTGGCCGGAGTCGAGAGGAAGAGGAAGGGTAGAAAAAGACCGAGGCAGAAGCTCCCAGGGCTCCGGAGAGAAACAACCCCGGGTAAGTGAGGAGGGGAGCGGGGAAGGATGAGAGAAGACACCGGGGGTTTGTTTCAGAGGTTGAGATCCGCCGGACGAGCAGCTCTGACTCTCTCCCTCCGAGTCTGAGACATAACACACTGCAAACTGCGGAGGAGGAGGAGGAGGAGGAGAAGGAGGAGGAGGAGGGACGCTCTCTCTCTCTCTCTCTACCTCTCCTCTATCTCTCTCTCCTCTTCCCCCGACCCACGTGACTGCAGAGCCTCTATCTACGGCGCTGGGAGCCCGACCGGAGAAAAGAGAGGCGAGGGATGGAGATGGAGAGAGATGGAGGGATGGATGGAAGGATGGGAGCCGGTGCGCACCGCACAGGAGACGGAGCGAGAGGGAGCGAGACGCGGAGGTAGAGTCGCGCCCCTGGTTCGGTGGCTTTTTCCGTGCGGACTCGGACACGGAGAGCGGAGAGGCGGGGGTACCGTCGGTGCCGGTAACGAACTTCAACAGTCCCGGCTTCACGTTTCACGCGGTCTTCCTCCCGACTCAAGTTCGTTGATTCGGCGGCGACCAGAGGATCCGTCACCGCTGCGGCGCCGCGTTGCACTGAAGCTGTTGCATGTGTGGATTTTTTTTTTTTTTTTTTTTTACTCCGCGCGCTGCGGACGCATCGTCTCACTCCGCTCGATGCCCCGTGCGTAAATGTCAAGCCCGTTCTCCGCCGTCTCCGTGGCAGAGGAGGACGCAGCCGCTCCAGGACACAG
Organism: Caranx ignobilis; assembly: GCA_021432705.1. Classification (NCBI taxonomy): domain Eukaryota; kingdom Metazoa; phylum Chordata; class Actinopteri; order Carangiformes; family Carangidae; genus Caranx; species Caranx ignobilis. The sequence continues at coordinate 696,662 of MU269988.1, forward strand.
GACCCGCGGCTGATTCCTGTGCGCAGTTCAATTCCAGCTGCGAATTTCTGAATGAACGTCAGGTCTGGTGAGACATCGGCGAGGAGCGTGCCCCCCCCCACCCCCGGCAGCTTGGAGAGGTTGTGGGTGACACGCGGTGCACACAGACCGGAGGCACCCAGCAGCGGCTTCCACTCCTATTCGGGATGTTTGCGGAACGCGTCCGGCTCCGGTGTCGGTGTCGCACTCAGGCGTCCGGACGGGAGGCGCGCGGAGGCTCCGGCGTCGCCCCGTGCGTAAAATCTCCCCAGCGCCGCGCGGAGGATTCTCCAGACACGGAGCGTCAGAAGTCACAGAGAGGGGGGCGAGCGGTGGCAGCGAGGAGGGGGGGAGGGAGGTGAGGAGACGGAGTAAAGAAGAGGGAGGTGGAGTGGACTCCTCAGCGCTGCGGGGGGGGGGGGGGGGGTAGTCTCGCACACGCTGGTGTCCCGGCACAAGAGCAGAGGAAGTGAGACGTGTTAACGTGCGGATGTAGCCGGGGGAGTTTTCACCGAGTCAGCGGCGGCGGCGCGGCGGCGGCAGCGACAGCGACTCTCAGTGACGCTGCCGCCTCCGGGGCCGTTCCGCTCCGGTAAGCTGCCGCTGTGCTGCAGCTCTGACACTCTAACGAGCTTTAATGAAGTCCTGGCTGTGTTTGTCGTGTGTAGCCTGAAGCCCGAGACTGACGAGGTTACACACACACACACACACACGTCAAAGGTATGTGCGCACGTGACGTCACTGACCTGTCCCGTGATGCCATTCCAGGTGCTGTTCAGCTGGGATCGTGTCCCCCGGGGGCCGGAAGGAGGAGGAGGACCCGGATGTTACTGCTACACTTGACCTTACAATTAAAGGATATTTCTTGCAAATGAATGAGACTCAGAAATGTCTTTTAATTGTTTGGTTAAGTCTAGTTCCTCCGAAGGGTGGAGAGGAGCAGCTCCACCGTTTCAGCACCACACGGGCGCAGACAGCTCCTCTGGATCCAGGAGGCTCTGACTGACAGGTACAGACCTCAGGTGTGTCTGTACGGAGGCCCGGAGGTGACAAGCCTGTGCAGCAGCAGTGATCATGTCACTCAGCAGGCGGTGAATCAACACATCTGGTTTGGAGGGTAAAAAAAGAAGACGGCTGCGTCAGCTCTCTGTGTCTCTTAGAAACGTGTGACTGTGTGCGACTCGTTTTCAACCTGAATAAATGTCTTTGTGCTGACGATCGAGGCTCTGAGCTGATCAATGAAGTGGCTGATCAGTGTCTGCAGCCTCTGAGGCCTGACGCATGTAAACACCTGCACTTCACCTCCAGCAGGGTTATTGACTCTTCAAGCTCATCTCATAGCAAAGAAGCGCCCCCCCCCCCCCCCCCCCCCACTACAATCAATACCTGTCATCACTTTTTAACACCTCTTAATATCAACTTCATCATCATCATCAATAGGGATCAATACATCAGCACCAACTGACATGAGATCACCATCTTCATCCTCTATCAGTACGTCAACATGAAAACTCATCAGTGCTGATCACTGCCTCAGTCATCCTCATCTTCCTCACTCATAGCCTCATCATCATCATCCTCATCATCTGATCGATCAATTCCACATGATACAGAAACTACTATTATTTATATGATCATATTGTTTAACATGTTTAAAACCTGACATTCTGGAGATACGTGGTTTTCACAGGACATTACACTGTGTTGCATTAACGCATCTTTTGAAATGAGATAAAAATGATTGATTGGTTTTTCTCACACACACACGCGCACACACACACACACACACACACACTTGGCACCAGCCTGTTGCAGCAGGGTCACCGCTGTCCACTGGTGGAACATCACACCTCCTACTGGCGAGCAGCTGTTACTGCGGCGCCTCAGCCCTGAAACACAGGCACAAACAGATCATGTGTGAATGTAAAACATGTCCACTGTAAAACAAATATAAATAAAAGCCTGTAATAGCTCCTCCAGATGAAATCCAGACAACAACCCACCCCACACTCTGCTCGTCGCTCCTTTATGGCCAATGTAAGACCAATTCATTCTCACAGCACATTAGCATACACAGAGGTCATTCAGTGGCCTCGACAGACATAAAAGAAGCATAAAAATAGACAGCAGCAAAAGCACATTAGGAAACAACAATATCCTGCAAAGTGCCTCCAGGTGATGGGTATTCTGATTTGGTGCTATACAAATAAATTGCAGTGGATAAAAAACACAGATTAAAAATAGATACCACCTGAGAGGACACACCAGCAGAAGAAGTGCAGTGATCTAGGAGCAGTGTGGAACCACACTGTAGTGTTAATGATGAGCAGATTTAACAACATGTTATTCTGTATGAACTGTTATAAGTTATAATCATGCACGTCAACTGGTCGCAGCAGAGTCTGGCAGCTCTGAGTTTTCACTCAACCTTCACTTTACTTTTGTTGTGTATATGTTGTGTTTTTCTCGTATGTTGTCAACTAGTGATGGATGTTTCTGTGGGGAGAGGAGTTTGTTCAGGGGAGGAGCTTCTGTCATTGAAAACAGAGCAGGTCTGGAGGATGCCTCCCTGCTCCAGCTCAGGTGAAGAGGTGTTTTCATGGCTGCCGTGGTGGTGGTGGTGGTGCTGCTGCTGCTGCAAAGGTTAAAGCCTCGGAGGTGGAGATGCACTGTAGGTCCTTTCTGCTGGGAGGCATCATGGGAAATGTCAACTCTCTGTCCAACAAGAGTGATGAGCTGGAGACGTTTTTCACTGGGGCACGTGGTGGAGAGATGAGCACTGAAGATGGTAGAGGCCATTCTGAACCACTGGGACCATCCACTTCATGACACCTGGATCGACCGAGAAAAAGAGCAGTAGTGGACGGAGAGATACAGAAGATCCTTTGTTCCTACAGACATCAGGCTTTTTAACTCCTCTGTAAATGGCAGATGAGCTGCCAGACAGATGAATTGGTATGCATGGTATACATTGGTACGGTAAAGCTGTACCTGTGTGTGGCTCTCAGTCAGCTGGCGGCTCATCAGGTGAAGCTGCAGCCTTGGTTGTGGGTTTAAATCTTGTCTGGAAGTTTCTGTGAAAGAAGAAAAGAGAATTCGGAAAACAAGTTCATAGTTTAGTGCAAACCTTATGATAAAGTTGAAAGCTTTCTGGATCAGACTGTGGGATCCAGCCTTCTCTGATTTCCAGGCCGTGTTCACAGCCACTGAGTTAGTTGTTTTGGTTCTAATCTGTTTGCATGGAAGTCATCAACGCTCATAAAGTCGACTGATCGTATTTATCCTGTCTGCTGCATGTTTCCTCTGCCACCTACACTTTACAGATCTGACGCATCCTGCTGCTTTAAGTGAATTTGCCCGTGAGCCTGAGCAACGAGCGCCTGAAGAGAAAAAATCTGGAGCTGCGTTAAAAGCAAAGTCTCACTTTTGTTCTGAAAAGGCCTCGAGCGAGTGGCTCGACTTCGTGTCTCTCTGATGGAAACTTGATTTTCAGCTTGTCTTTCACCCAAAAAAAAAAAAAACCTCAGCAGCTGAATCACGGCAGCGTGAACAGATGCACGATGACACAGCTGATCACACACAATAATCATCAGCTCTCAATCATTTGATATCATGTCAAATGTCGGCGCAGAAACCATCCACTCGCCCCGAAAAGACCGGCTCCCTCCAAAAATAAACCTCCTCCTCTTTAGCTCCCTCCATCTGTTTTGTCGGCACTAACTCCAGCGTGGATGACAATCTAATTGCATCCTCATCTCTCTCTGGTTTAATGGGCTGTCAGGTAGCATCATTACACACTTTCATTGCCTCCCCGCGCAGCTCGCGTATTGACAAAAACTGACAATACATGTGTGTGTTTGTGTTTGTGCAATGGAAAGAAGGTGCAAATTATCAGAGGCTTGTGTGGCATCATGCAGAGAAAAAAGTGAAAGCAGGAAGCACGAGCACGAGCCGCACACGTCTGATTTTGTGACACCATATACGTACCACACTGTGTTCAGCCATGACACCGCGCCGAGCCGCACTCAGGCTGTTTTCACCTGTGTGTCAGCTTCATCTGTTGCTCTGTTGTTTGTGAACCTGTTTTATACCTGATGTGATTCTAACTGCAGAAGAAGAAGAAGAAGAAGAAGAAGAAGGTAGAGAAGCTGCAGGACAAGAACCACCCGGCTGTTCAACAGCTTCGTCCCCACAGCGATCAGACAGGAGGATGTGAACTGCACCAAACTGTTGCTCTCATTGTTCCTTCAGCTACTGACCATCTGATCTGCTGCTTTTAGTGAAGATTCACGACCTGCTTGTTTACTGTGTGAACTGCACTGGAGTCTGATGTCGTTTCTATGCGACGCACACGAATGACAAACACAATCTCATCTAAATCTACCTGACACATCAGATTGTATCTATGCAGATGACAGGATCAACGACAGAGGTGCTGGACGTCTTGACAGATGATAAATCTTTGATATCGGAGACATTTTGTCTTTTTATATTATTGTGATTCAGTCGGTTGATGGTGCAAACGCTGCAGCAGGAGGCTCATTATACTCCAGCGTTGGCCTCCCTCCTTCAGCTGCCGTGGTTTTGCTGTCACTGAACTCTAAACTTTATCTTCCTCAAACACACACACACACACACTCTCTGCCTCTTGCATTTTCAATGTGAATTATTTTTGTTTTTAACATGTTATTTGTCTGTGTGATGCTCTTTGATTTGAAAGGTGCTAAATAAATTCACATTCCCGTCCTTGTCAAGCTGGGTGAAGTACAAAGCCCTTGAAAAGGGAACAAAGCCAAAACAGCATGTCTCTTTATTTTTAACACCCTGAATTTATATCCAAGTTTTCTGTGCAGGATTCAAACGCCTGGATAAAAGGGCTCTGCTGTGCACACCAGGTTATAGAGGTGGTTTTTATCATACGTAGCAGGCACCAATCACCTTTCACAGTTTAGCAGTTTTAATGTCGCTCCAAGCAGCAGACGACGACGGGACATGAAGACGTTAGCTAACTGGAGACAACGAGGAGAGAGTCAGAGGATCATCTGAGCAGCCGCCTGCAGCAGCCCATGGTTTCCTCAGCCAGCAGCAGTAATCAACTTCCCAAACAAAGCAATAATGTTGTGCAGATTAGGCTGAGCAGCAGGGAGCAGCAGCCAGATCAGTTCACATCCATCAGCAGAGAGACGGCTGTCTGAGGCCGGCCGGCCGCAATAAAAAGACTTCAGAGCCTGAAAACACAGGAGTGTGTGTGTGAGTGTGTGTGTACAGCTGGAAACTAACTATAAATACTCTTGTCACTGTGTCTGAGAAGCTTTTTGTGTTTTTCTCTTTACCAAATAACATCTAAATTAAATCATTTTGCTTTCATGTCAGGAGATTGTTGCTGACGTACTGTACTCGTGTATTTTTGGAAAGGCAGCGTTCACAGGGCAGCGCGTCGCTCTGCTGTCACGTCTTCTCCAGGAGCACAGTTTGTTTGAAGCTCTTCTCCCTCAGCGGGTGAACTGTGGAGAAGAAAAGAGCCCACCTGACACACTGCAACAACACCATCACTGTTTAACTGCAAAGCAGCTCCACAAAACTTTAAATCACACAACACTCACTGTACTAAACAGAATAACTTTTGAACGCAGGGTAAACAGGGAGATTTTAAACAGCTCAGTTAGGCTTTATGAATATAGTGGTGTCAAACAGTGGCTGTCACACACTTCTCTCCAGTTAATTAGCAGTAAAACTGAGTGGATTGCATTTGGCACCTCTGACAACCTCTGCACAATGATGTAGTGTCAGATTTAGGAAATCTAGCCTCTTGTTTCAAACCAGCTATGAAGAACCTCAAGGTGACGTTCAACAATGGCTAGAAATTTGACAAACAAATCAACTGCGTTGCCAGAACGAGCTTTTCTCTGCATCGCCTTTCGGCTCAAGTTAATGCCCTTCCTCACCAAGAGCTTTCTCATCAGGGCAGTTCACGTGTTTATAAAGAGGTCTGATTCTCTTCATGTTGGCGTCAATGTTTTCCACCTGCAACTGGGTCAAAATGCTGCTTTGTGATGCAGCCACATAACCCTGGTTCTCTACTGCCTCCACTGGCTCCCAGTGCAGCTCAGGACAGATCATTAGCTTTTAACGCTTGTTTTTAAAGCCATTAATGACCTCGCCCCTGTTGGCCTGATTGTCAGAGAGCTCTGCAGCCACCTGGCCAACGTCTCTCTGAACAACACAAAGACAGTGTTGATAGATAGATGGGTTTGTTATGGCAGAAATGGGGCAGTTGTCTGTGTGACCACGGGCTGATGTAGAATTTATAGCTTCTTTTTGTTGTGAGTCCACAGTTCAACAAAAATATTGATAACGAGTGTTTGTGCTGAGTTTGTGCTGTTCACAAACGACTAAAGAGGAGGAGGAGGAAAACATTGGCGTTTTGGGTCTGTTGAACTTCACCATGTTAGTGAGTCATCTTCCTAATCAAACAGGATCTCTGGTAAGTGACGGTAATTACCTCCGGTACCGGTGAGGTTATAAACTGCACGTTGAAGGACGACGCTTCCTGTTTTACCGACGTCCGTCACTCTGGAGACCGGAGTGACAGAGAGGGGGAGACGAGTCTCCTTCACGGACACGGAGCCGAGGAGAACCGCCCAAACCGCCATGTTTGTTTGTCCGTCTTTCAGTTTGAAAAAAAAAGGCGCGTTTTCTCTCCAATCACGAGAGCGCACGAGAGGCACATGCCCCGCCCCCTTCCGCTCAACCTACAAACTGACCGCTTGAACCAGCCATGGCTCTATTAAGCAACAAGAACAGTTCATATTGTAAATCCACGGTGCTGGCGAGTTTTACCAGACGAGGGTTAGCTGTAGCTGTTAGCTACTTCAGAGACGGTCGGTAACTAGTCGGTTGGTTGGCGGTTAGTGAGTTACTTGTTTCCTGGGTGACGTCGGGCTCTCCGTCGCCCCGCCCCTTCAGGACACCAGCAAGTCAACGCTGTGGAAGAGCTCGTTATGAAACCCTGAACTCAGCAGAGGTCAATCTAATGCTATTCTGCTTCGTGACTGTTATGAACTGTTTGTGTGGAGTAAACAGAGTGTTATTAGACGGACGTGACCTTGTACTGAGTAAGATATGAAGCTAGCAGATGAAAGAAAAAAACATTAACAATGTCAGTAGAGCTACAACCAATGCTCAGTTTCCAGCTAAATAAATCCCATTTTCAGGAACAACCTGAAGCTTTGCATTGATCCAAGAAGACAACAGATTATGTTCACTGATCTCATACCGTTTTGTCAGGATATTTCCCTCCCCTGCTATCTGAGGGATGCTGAGATAATAAAGAGCACAACAGAGTAATCCCCGTTGAATGAGTGTTGAATCAGTGCTCGGCATATTAATACAGCTGTTATTCAAACTCTGAATGGGGCAGACAAGTCATTATTATGTTTGCGTTAATCATCCAGTAAATGAAAAGACAGTGTTTAAAGCAGGGTGTTATATCAGAATCCATACATGAGACCATCAAAGGACGAGTGCTGCCATCAACTGAACATAGAGTTTAACATGGAGATTTGTCATCTTCCTATCTCATTTAAAAGTCCTGCAGGATAAAGAAGGGCGTCTGAGCCCAGCTGAGAATATCAATTTAAGAGAGAAGGAGCAAACAAGAGGGGTTTATTTTCTATACGTGTTCATTAGAGCTGATCCCTCCTCGACTACACTGGTTATCCAGTGCCGTCTCTGTCAGAGTTGTGTCTTATTCCTTATAGCCAAAGGCAGGAAACCTTGGGGTGTTGCAGCGACCTTTTCAAGTCAACACAACTCAAAATAGTTGGATTTTTAACAAGGAAATCGAGTCATTTTGGGAATGTGAAGACATGCTGGGGAGGTCAGCTTCTCATATTTATTCATCAAGTACAAAAAAAAGAGACATTGATTGTCCTTGGACTGAAGGCAACAGGTAGGGCTCAGCTGTGGAGGCGTTGAACCCTGTCGGAGGTGCTTTTGTTTGACTTTTCAAGCAGCTGAGATCTGTCAGGACGTAATGACGAACACAAACATGGTCTGAATACAAACGGCTAAAACAGCCACTTACTGTTGCTGTGAAATGCCAGAGCTCAGGATCGATCTGTGCAAACACAAGAATAAACACAGAGAGAGCGGATCCCAACACAGATAAGAAATCTCCCACATGGGCTGTTTGTGAAGTCACTGGTGGTCATTGTTCTCTCTAATTCTGCCATTTCCTCTCTGCTGCAGCATTGAAAACCAATCTCCATGACGACCATCAACCATCGCAACCTCACCGATATCACACAGCATCCGACAGCGCACGATTCGTCTCATTTATGAAGAAGCAGAAGGAAGGAGATGAGCGGCACACACGCTGTTCAACCAAGGTTTTCACTTTGTCGAACCTTCCCCTCGGCTGCAGAACCAGTGCGATACGTTTGATGCATTAGTCGACCATCATGACTGCATTAACATGCAGATCAAAGAGATCCGACTCTGATGCAACCTGGTCTTCAGATGGCGCAGGCCTCAGCTGTGCAGCAGGGAGTCTCCCCTCCTCAGCACATCCACACCCGGCAGAGCTTTTTCACTGGAAGATGAAAAGGAAGAAAAAGACAAAAGTTTACCTCTGTGATAAGACTAATAGACGTACCCCCGCTCTGCAGCAGCCCCCAGAGTAAATCTTTCACTTTCCAATAATCACTGGATCAAGTGGGGTTAGAACAAGTTGGCTGATTAATCGGCTCTGATAGGACATTTTTATTAACGATGCCTGCACACCCTCCGCCAACACACAGACCACAGCATCTTACTGCACCAGAGGGTAAAGGTCATGTCATTGTGCACCTGAGTTCATCAAGCCTTCATTTGTTGTTACTCTTTCAAATCCCTAACTACATAATGGTACCTGATTTTTTTCTTTTGCCTTTGTTAAGTATAAAGTTTGCAACAAAGAAAAACAATAACCAAACTGTGTAATGAGCAGCTTCCAAGTCATTAATTATCTATATTTGACATATTTACTCATGTGTTACACAAACAATGAGATGTAAAGTTGTGAACTAAGAGGAATTGGTTGAAAAGGGGTCACAGTTTAGCCCCACAAAGATCACCACGATTTGCTGACACACTCAGTAATACAGTTCGACCTTGAAGGCAGACAGAATAAATCTCCCAGAGAGTCTGGTTTTAGAGTGTAACTCCATCTCAGAGAGGTTTGACCCGACTGCTGTTGGACGAGCCGACTAAACGACCTCATTGAATTTGGTGCCAGCAGGTCAATCCAGATCCACATCCACTCCTGTTCAGTTAAAGTCAGCAGAAGACACACTGAGGTTGTTTGTTTTTTACCACTGCAGATGTGACGGTATCCAGGACCTTTCAGTGTGTCAGAGCGAGGCCTCCGTCAGCCATGTCTTCCTCCATCAGTGACATGATCCTCATGTAGTTTCCACCTCTTTGTTGTCCTCAGTGACAGTCCCATTAGTCCCATTAGCTGGTGGAGAGACCATCCAGCGACCATCCATGCTGCCTCCATACAAAGGCCATCAGATTCATGCCGTATCTGCTTCCCTATTATTTAACAAAAATGCATAATTTACATTTTATCTTTTTATTATAGGAGATAAGAGTCAGCGAGAGCTCGAGTACTGAACGGAGATGAAGTGTTACTTAAAGAGCAAGTGCTAAAAAGTGTCTGTTCTCATGTCAGTTCAAGGCTCAAAGATATTTAAGGCAGTAAAAAAGGAGCTGAGACGCACGTGGTAAAAGGAAAGACAGTCGACGCGTCGGTTGACGTCTGGGCGCTAATATTTTTTCTTGCGAGGGATGATAAATATTAGAAACACCTATAATGCAATGTCGTTAAATGGCACCATAAACTACACCCTCAACAATAACCATGACGACGAATCAACGGCTCAGGAAAAAAAAACCTCCACTGAAGCTGAATGTAGGATTTATGCGCCGCTGTGGTATTAGGCTGAGCACTCTACGCCGGAGCAGGAGACATCATTGTTAAGCCTGAGAAAAGTGATGGTGATGAAAAGAGCATCAATCACACGATGCTATATCTCAAAAGGTAATAAAATTCAAGACTGAAAAAGGCTGATTTAAAGTAATAAAGACTTATGACCCGCTAAAAAGTTTGAATAAAATTACTAGCTTCAGTAACGATGAGGCAAGGAGAATTAGGGCGAAATAAAAAGAAAGTATAAAGGGAATGAAATGTGCAATTAAAGGGTCTGTTAGGGGAAGTATGATCACATCCAAGGACGACTCAGCTCCTAAAAACACGAGCTCACTAACGACCCGTTGACCTGAGCAGCTCTCCTCTGGCTGACGGGCATGAGCTTCTTCAAGTCTTTGGCAAAGGTTGTGCAAGAGTCACAGTGAACGTCTGCACATCAGCAACAACACAAGGAAGTCAGGTGGGAATGTCTGAACTCAAAAGAGCTCTGAAAGCAAACTCCAGCGACGTCTTGACTTGATTCTGTTGATGCAAAATCAGCAACGTCAGTGAAACATGTGAGGCAGGTGACTTCCTGCTGGGAACCTGCACATACACATGATCTGACCATCACAGATGGTCCTCATGGCTGCAGACATGTCCTGGAGATGGGTGTCTGGGTCCTTCTCCCTGCGGATGCTGTGTGCCGCCCACTGACACACTGACCCAGCTTCTTCAGGGCGTTGAAGTATTGAACGGCTCAATAATGAGAAAATATGAAGTTGCTGCAGCCCAAGTGTTTATTAGCAGATTACGGCCGTGTTCAGAGCGACATCAGCACAGCGTGAGAACCCACAGGCCTCTCGCTCACAGTGATGGGCCCGCTGCAGTGGAAGAGTGGAGGTGCTCATGCAGACGGCTCTGGCAGCAACAAAGCAGAAAGTAACACAAGGTCATCCAGCATAAACCTGAATATCTTTTACTGCAACACAATCCAACATCCTCCAGCAACGCACCGCAGAGGCCAATCAATTTTTTATGGCCGTTGCCATGATAACTTTCCAAAGTTATAAAATCCTGTCACTGTTTTACGACCCCGTTGTGATTTGTTTTGGCGTCGTGGATCTATTACTGGATGGCGTCGTGTCGTCTCACCGGCACCTGACAACCGTGGTGCAGCCAGCCGGGCCTCTGCTCAGCGCCGCTTCGTTACATGTGATTGTTTTTTTTATTATTCTTTTTCTGTAGTTTTCTCTTTGTTTGGTGATGAAACTCTACAAAAGTGCACAACAACAACAACAACAACTAACAACCACGCAGCAGCGAGTCCCAAACCATCGCCTCCACTGCATCAAACCCAACTCGTCCCTGGTGGATGCTGAGGTTTCTCTGGGGCTCAGTTTACTGGGGGGACTGGCTGAAGCTGGGGAGTCTGACTGATGTGAAGAAACACAGGAATCAGAGCAGAGTTACACTCAAGAACAAAGCTACCACAGCTTATCAACAAGCCCCAGCTCCTCCTGGATGACTCCCATCAGCTGGAGAGGAGAGCCCGTGATGCAACGGAGGAAAAACAAAAACAAAGGGGGGGGGGTCCTCACAGTTGACTCACACCACTGAGACGGAGGGGGCCAAGTCGCTCCTGCAGCTCATACAATACAGGCAACACTGTCACTGAGGTGTGTGGATGGACATGAGTGCTGATTAGTCTGCTGACTGTATTCATGGTGCATCTTTGTGTCACTTCATTAGGAACACCAGTATCAAACCACAGAGAAAATCACTGGTTAGCATTTTAAGGCCTTTTGGTGCCCCCCTCTGACGTACGGCCGATGCAGAGGTGAGGGAGGACTCGCCGCTCCATCTCCATTTGGACCTCACAGCGCTCGGTGTAAAACAACACTGCAATCCAAAGAAGATTTTGCCATAAACCCAGGTGTGATATACGGGTTAGGGACGAGTCTGCTGATGCTTTTCCTCACCCAGGCCTTTAAAAGTGAAGGGAACGACTCCTCCAAAGAGGTTTCACTTCATAAATCATTGTTTGTTTGAAACTTTTATGTATGAATCTTGACCCAGCCAGTGGATAAGTGCAATGGAATAACTCACGCCCTGATTTGTGCCAAGCCAAAAAAAGAGGCCTCCAGCTTTGCCCACAGGTCTCTTCAGTCGAGACACAGTAAATAAGAGGCAAAAAAACAATCTTCCTGACAAGAAAGGAGGAAGAGGGTGAGGAAGCAAAGTGAACAAAGACAGTAAACAAAATAATAAACAACCAAATAGCTGCTATCGCCGTCGCTGACTGAGATTTTTTAGCCTACAAATTACTTTAAATGTCCTGAAGCCGCAGAGAGAGCCGTGATTCAGCGCCGGCAGGGAACACCATCCATCATGCCACAGGAGCAGGAGGAGGAGGTGGAGCAGGGAAATCGGGGGGGGGGGGGCTGTGTGGAGCAGGGAGCAGAGAGGAGTCCACACAATGAGACAAGATGCCGGGAGGGGGGGGGGGGACTCTGGAGGGCTGCTCCTCCTTGACTCTGATGAGAAATCTTTTGTATGCCGCTCGATCTCAGACCGTCCATCTATTGTCTGACTCTGCACTCGTTTCACACTCCATCTCTGAATTTTGTTTATGCCTCTCTGCTGTCAGTGTGTGTGTGTGTGTGAGTGTGTGTGTGTGTTTGTGCTCTAAATCACACACACGTCTCAGCAGCTGGACACCTGTAGGTAACGTGTCTCCTTGCTGTATTCATATAGCTCCAAATCAAACTCACTGAATAAAACAAAAACACATTATTTTACCCCAGTCACCTCAGATACTGTTCTCAACCCTCTAGGTCGTCCAAGTCATATAGTTACCATGACAACAGAGGTCCGCACAGCTGCCTCCGGTACCCTCCTATGGCTCGCATCCAAACAGGGCTGATACCAGCAACGTATACAGTTGATGTTTGGGTTTTTTTGTTGTTTTAATTGCAGGACTCGCTGTCGTCACGGAGCCGGCCATCTATAACCATTAGATAAAAGAGCTGCGGTTTCAGCACATGAGCCTGAACAACCAGCTGCCGTCGTCCCTGGAAACCAGCGCTTCAGGATGTGTTTACGACATTAAAAGTTCCCCGATATTCCTTCAGCTCACCCTGGGAAAAAAAAAAAAAAAACAAGTTGAAACCACAGCCATTAATACACGAGTCACTGTGGAGGATAGAGAGCGATTTATAACCACTTTGTGCATAATTTACAGCATGTTTGAATTATTCTTTTTTCCTGCGTGATGTATGTGATGCGGCTCATGTGGGAAACAAGCTGCTGGAAATTTAATGTGCCGATCTGCATGTGAGCGTTTCACATGGAAGTTGTTCTTCACATCACACACCACTTGGCCCACATTTACACACATTATCACCGGTCTCAGCATCGGCCCCCACCTCCCCCCCAAAGGCAATAAAACTAATTATTTAATATTGAAAATAAAAGTTGCCGTCGCTTTTGTGCCAGACGTTAAATTTATTAAAGTTTCGTGTCTCCGTTTTTAAAAATTTTGCTTTGATGGAAGAAAAAGAAGATGAAACTAAGTTATTCACTGGAAACCATCGTTTTTCTCAGCGTGTGTGTGTGTGTGTGTGTGTGACACCCTGTCGAACAGGTGGGGGCGGGGGATTGATAAGCGTAATTGCACAGACAGGGACAGACACACTCCCGTCCCCACCTCCGAACAACCATCCAACATACTGTCATTATGCAGAGCTCCACTAATTTCATCACACATGCTGCTGCAGGTCGATAAGAAAAGATAGAGCACAACACAGAGCGTCTCCACTTACAGGCCTGATTGAGCTGCGGGAGGCTTTATCAATTAAAGGTGGACACACACACACACACACACACACCTGTCAGGAAATGGTCCCCAGTAAATTTTAGACCTGTGATTTGAAATAAAATGAAGTAAAAAAGGAAATAAAGAAGAAGCAAGTGCAACAAATGCAGAGTCATGTTATACGTTTTCTCCAAAGGAACTTTAAAATGAAGAATCAGACTTTCAAAATAAGAGCCTGAGCACTCGCCACAGGGCTGCAGGTGCTTGCAGCAGTGATGGACTCAGCTGTGTTCAAACATCACACAGGACCTGGGACCTGAGCCGACCTCAGTGTAAAACTCAGAGCTGCACCATGCTGCTGAAAATGGAGAAAACATGATGCAAGTCCCAGTCGTCATAAATGAATCAATTTTTCTGTTCTTTAGCCAAAAAAATCTGACAAAAACAAACAAGTCTCGGTTTTTTATTTATTTAAAGTCTAATGTTTACTTATGTTTGTTCCGGAGGGGCTGGACGCCTGAGGTCAGAGCTGCAGCCTCCAGTCGATCAGGACCACTCACACACTCGGCAGGTCAATATCATTCATTATCAAGTTCACTGAAGGAAACACAGGCAGAGAGTAAAGTGTCAGTCTCACACATGGTGGACGCAGGTGAGAGGCAGTTTGTACAGGAACAGCACATTTAAAGTTTAATCTCCTCCTCCTCTCCTTCTCTGGTTTCTTCTTCTCTCTCAGATTAAATAACTCTCAAATGTCAGTATCATCAGACTGATGTAATTCTGATGGAGACGGCGTCCATGCTGCAGGCAGAGCGGACTGATGCTCACACACACACACACACACACACACCACACACAGTTTAAGTATCCGTTTCACGTGTGTGTTTGTTCTTGGAGGACAAATCCAAATGTGTTGCTGTTCTGCTGCAGGATGAGGAACCTGAGAGAACCACAGGGTCCACGGAGCCCAGAGCGTCCAGGAGGCAGAAGAACCACGGCAGCTTCTCCAAGATGCTGGAAGAACCTGGGTGATGAGAACCAGAGCCACTGAACAGAGCAGGCCTCACTGTGCATGACTTCATCTTCCTCCTCACTTCACTTCACCACCTGATACTCAGCTGCAACACGTGGTGTTTAACAGCGATTCATGAAAATGTCACAAAATCACATTCGGTCACTTTTCATCCTCCCTGTGTGCTTCAGAGCCTCCTCCCCCAGGACCAGTCCACACAGACCTGCAGCCTCACTGGACACACGGTCACATCCTCCGTCCAGCATCACACATGCACACACACACACACACACACACACACACACACACACATGCACACACATGCACACACACACACACACACATGCACCAGTGCTTCTACAGTATATGTTGAGGACTCTGCAAAGATTAGACAAATTATTCTGTAAACAGTGTGTGTGCAGAGCCTCAGAGCTTAACACACACTCTCAAACCTACACACACACACACACACACAAATGCACACAAACACCTGAGAGTGTGACTCCTGTAAGAAATTACAACAGCTCAGTGCAGTCAGGCAGACAGGTATTGATAACACTGCAGCTACTTATTGCTTCCTTCCTCTCCCCAGGCTAACGATACACTTCACACACACACACACACACACACACCTTTCTCTCCTGCACTGCCTCTGCTTTGTGTCTCTCTCTTCTCTCAGACTGGTCTCACACACTTCCACGACACAAGCTCTGTGTCTTAAAATGCAAATATCAAAGAGCTCAGAGGCGTCGAGAGCAGGCTCCCTGCAGGAGGACGGATTAGAGACGGCCAGGCAGAAACACAGATGCTGTCTCCTCACAACTTACTTAAAAACTGAATTAAATTAAGCACCAATTGATTTAACCTCTTAACACCTGGTCTTCATCACGGTTGGGGTTCTTTCATGGGGGGCTGTGTGAGGTCGGCTACAGTACAGCACCACTTCAGTACTGTATTAATAAACACAGCCACAGAGCAGCAGAGGAAAAACCAGGCTCCAAAAGAAACCACTGTTTGACATCTAGTGGTAAAAAGGTGAAAATGTCCAAAACAAACAGTGAATTTTCCCTGATGACAGTTTTGTTTCTGAACGTGTGTTGGAGCTGATGTGAATCCGCTGCAGGCGACACACTAAACACAGACTATAGATCTGAGCCTGAGTATCTGTGAGAGCTGAGAGTCTGTTCCTACCGTGTCACTTACTGTCACTTACAAATGAGAACGAAATTAAAATATAAAATGAAAGAAAAGGAAATGATCTCATAATGATTTTGACCCTGAGCTCAGTCTTTATTTCTCTCTCTCTCTCTCCTCCGTCTCATTCCCATTCAGCTCACATGCTTTTGTTTAGTCGCCTCCTCTCTCTCTATATTTCATCCATTTTCTGCCTCAGTGGCTCCTGACAAACACAGACGGTATTGGCACATACAGAGGACTGCGCTGTAACAACAGACCTCCTCCTCCTCCTCCTGGACACACAGTATTAGTCACAGAGACGTTGAGACGCTGCTTTAAACCGGAGCCCGAGTCTGTCTGTGCAGGAACGGAAAAAACCCACCAGCGGCTGATGGACCGACCCCAGACCAGCATCGACGTCTTCTTCTGCTGATGGAGACAGCGCACACCTGTCGACACAGGAAGTGTCTCAGTTACATGATCCACCATTTGCATGTTCTTCAGTTAACATGACCTTCTACACATGATGTGCTCTGGTCTGGTGGTTTTCTTCAGGTTCTGGCAGTTTCAGATTCTGCTCACGCTCACAGGTTGTTCAGGAGCTTCTGAAAAATCAAAGTAGAAAAATGTCACTGTTTATGTTTCTTTTCCCACTGTCCAATCAGATGAGCTGAGAGGTCACACCTGTCTACAGCTTACGATGAGAGACCAGGTGTTAAAGATCCTGGGCATCGAACCGCTTTGTTCTGTCTCATTACACCAGTTTAACACACGTCTCCTTTGCCAGTCTTTGTTTGTTTTTCACCTTTATGACCAAGCTGTTGCTGCATCAACGTATACGTCAAAACAAACAACACAAATCTCATCATTAACCTGCTCAGCATCAAACGTGCGACGTGCTGCAGCGACGTCACCAATGCGACGATCGGACCAGTGACACACGTCAGCTCAACATCTCCATGGAGACGAAACACATCAAAGCCACATGAAGATTAAAAACCTTATTAAAGAACTGAATTCATGGACAAGAGTAAATAACAAGAGAAACGTCACAGCACCGTCTCGCTGTCACAGTAAAATCTCCTTCAAAGTCACTACGAGGAGTTTTGGAACAGTCAAAGTGTTTTCACACTACATTTCCCATGAGCCTCTGCAAGCGTGGTCACAAATGAGTGAGCTAGCCAGAGCGAGACGTGGGAGGTTTGAAGACCGAACCAGAGAGCTTCGACCGAACGACGACCACTGACGAGGTGATGACACCGACAGGTTTTTACCCTCACTCTTCTGTCAAACGGCTCTGCTGGTCTCTGTTGGCACATGCGCGTGGTCGCCGTAAATCGCTCTGTCTTTCCGAGGAAACGCTGGGCGAGTCGACCACTAAATAACAACAAAGATAAAACCATATATTTATTGAACAGAGACAGAAACAAGTGGCTGATGTAGATTCATCCACATTAATGTGAGAGTCTTTCATAACCAGGAGCGAACTCCTCGGGGCGTCTTTAATGAACGCTCATAATAAACCAGTGGAGCCTCCCTGACATCTGCTGGTGCCGTAAACTCCAGCTCTGTGGTTCATCTGAACGGCACGTCCTCCAGTTTAACGCCGTCCCCAGAGCAACAGTATTCAGGACGGTGTGAAAGAGAGTTGGTGAACAGAGAGCAGATTAAAAGAGCTACGTGCTGATAGTTGTTTTTGTACTTTCATTCAAAAGCCTGTTTCCTCGGTGGATCCTGCACAGAGGCGCCATACTGTTTCCTCCAGGCTGGACGCCATTCAAGTGTCTCTCCAGTAAAAATACAGCACGAGGGGGCGAACAAAGAGTGTGTGTGTGTGTGTGTGTGCTGTTCAGGCTTTTATACCATTATATGCATACGTACACTACACACCTAACAGCCTGATAACGACTGTAGCACACATGCTGCCCCCCCCCCCGGTGCTCATGGTGTGTTGTTGGAGTGTTTATCTGCACTGCAGGGCATCATTGTGTTTGTTACCGCGCCACCGCAGCACCAAACACAACAGACCGAGAAGACGGTGGAAAGAAAACCCTGAACCATGGGGGAGGCTGCAGAGGGACCGCGTGCCCGTTTTCAAGCTTTTAAAAAGGTGTTTTCACTGAAAAGAGGTTTAACGCGGACACGGAGGCTGGGGCTGATTCAAACATCAGACTGGGGGAAAAGCTGCAGTGAATGGAGACATGTGAAGATGCAGGTTTGTTGGTGCAGCGTTTGAAAAGTGCATTTCCGCCGGAGCCGCGGCGACTCATGTGGCGTCTTCACCGTCTGTGAGGATGGACATTGTGACCTGCTCTCGCACACGCACACCTGAAAATGACAGATGGAAATCTTACGACTTCTTCC
>MU269988.1:1340000-1532689 GCA_021432705.1 Caranx ignobilis
GTGTGTGTGTGTGTGTGCGCACACCCCCCTTGCCTGAGATTAACTGATTTTCTCCAACGTCCATCAATCATCCAATCAGTCTCCATCACTTACAAAGCCATTATCCACCACCCAGCCCGTCGATGGATGGACCGGCCGATCGATCAGCCAATAAATTATTTACACTCCGATCGATGGAGCAGAGAAATTAAGTTACAGCTCAAGAACACGAACAACGAGGCCGGCGAACGTCCCCTGCTCAGCTGCTGTTAAACACTCAGTGACTCATAAATCAGCTGATTTTCACACCTTTTCCACCTGACTGATTATTCAGCTGATCGATCACAGGCAGAAGAAGAAACGACTCACAGCAAAACTATAAGTTCAGATTCTGCAGCAACTCTTTTGTCAACGTTGTCAGTCTGTCAATCATACTTAAGATAATCAATAATCAATAATCAGGTGTTATGTTTGAGATGAAAAGCATCTTAAAATGTGCAAACAGAACAGCAGCAGTTCCCTCCTCCTCCTCCTCCTCCTCCTCCTCCCTCCATCACGACTGATATGAACGAAACTTTATTGACAACTGTCGAGAGCCACACGGGGCTGATGGGACGTTTTTAGATGAACCCTTTGAATCCTGAGCTTCGGCTTCACATCGAGGACGATTTCACACACAGTGTTCGGTGCATCAGCTCAACGTGGAGGAAACTTTCCAACATCTGATGGAGCTCGATCTGAACTGGTGTTCAGTATCAAGTGTGTGTGTGTGTGTGTGTGTGTGTGTGTGTGTGTGTGTGTTGTGTTTATGTTTCTTCAGCTCCGATCTTTTTTTGAGGTCACTGTTTCAGCTCTTTAACTTTCATTGTCATCGTAATCAGAGTCTGGAGGTTTTAATGAAGCTTCAGGTTTTGACTTTAACGCTCTGAGATGTCCACCAGTGGACATGTGGACGTCGGACGGACGAGCTGTGACAGTCGAGGTGATGGAGAGGACACCTCCTCACCTCCGAGTCTCTGCCTCGTCTCAGATCGATCATTTTCCATCAGGTTCCTTTGATGAAGGAGCTGCTGCTGCTCCTGGTGTCCACTGGACGCCACCAGCTCACTCAGACCTCCAGCCTGTTAACGAGTGTCACGTCACGGCGGCGCTGCATTGTGCCCCCCCCCCCACGTTGTCAAAACGAAAATTGGATTTATAATAGAGTTTGATTTCTGTGTCTAATCAGGTTCATTTCCAGCCTTTCAGAAACATCCAGAGCCTCATGAATATTAACGAGCTGCAGCTCCTGGACTCACACACTTCAGCTCTGGTTTCTGTGCGTTCACACTTACATCTTACACCTACATCTAAAAACACAGCCGAGCTCCCCGGGACCGGTTTCAATGATAAACTGCGTCTGGACCACATCAAATATTAAGAGGGGATTTGTGAGCGCAGTGATGTTGATGTGCAGCAGCTGCAGCCTCTTCTTCTTCTTCTTCTTCCTCTTCCTGCTGAGACTCATCCAGTTTTTACAAGATCAGCACTAAAACAAACCTCAGCCAGAGTAAATGAGCTCGGAGCAAACAAACAAACAAACATGGACATAAATATGTATACACAACGACGTCCTTGATGCTGTTGATGCAAACACAACATCAATGGATGGGAGTTAACTGCTGGTATTTTTAGCCACAAACACAATGAACTCTGCACAAATACCTGCAGCACTTTGGTTTTCACAGTGAAGTGGAGGAACCTGGAGGAGGCTGCTGAGGTTCCCAGTGTGAAAAAGCAGATCATTTAAAACACCTCTGTGGTCTCATTTCTGTGTGAACAAGTTTGAGAAGCGCTGATGAACTGGACTGAACGTGAAGCCGACGACTGCAGCAACAACAGCAGAGACAATGCAACATTCGTCATGTTCCTTCTGTGTCTCCTCTTTGTTTTCCTCTCTGCTCTTTGTTAAGTTTGTTGTCTGAAACTCTGCAGCTGCATGTGTGAGATTATTTCTGCAGAACGCTGAGAGTGAAATTAATAATAAAAGAACCGAACTTAGAGCTTTGATCTGCAGCTTCTTACCCTGAAACCAAACACAAAAACATGGTTAAAAAAAAAAAACACCAAGGATGTGAATCGTATAATTAAAGGGGAAAAAAGCAGCCGACGCACTGTTCACACGGGAACAACACTGAGAGACCGAGAGCGATTATTGATTAATCTGTGGATTAATAGATGAATCACTACCAGTCAAACTGCCAATGAACGACAACCATCTGGCGCACAACAGCAGCAACACACCACAATAACTGTGCAAAGAGACTCTCAGTAAATTGTGATTATTGTGCAGCTTTGTTCACTGATTTGGAGTCAGTGAAACTGTGTCACAGCCGAGTTTCTCTTCCAGCAGAGTCTCTCCTGAAGAATATTTTTATTTGCACTGAGAGAAAAAAAAAACAGGGAAAGAGAGAAAAGCAAAGAGAAACCCGTCCTTACTGTAAATCCAGAGGGAACTGGGAGTCTCAGCAGCAGAGTGAGTCCTCTGTGGATTTAAGGCTAAAAAAAGGAAGCGAGTGGATTTAACACAAAAGGTAGAAGGAGGTGCAGAGGAGATCAGACCTGAGTCTGGAGGCTCAGCGAGACCAGGAGGAGGAGGAGGAGGAGGAGGAGGAGGATGGTGTTCGTCACCTTCACCTACATGTTTCTTCAACATCACCAAACTCTCCATAAACACACACACACATAGATTTTTATATAACGATGGTTTGTTGGATAAAACTGGACCTAACTGAGCATCTGTGAGCGACACTGAGCTCAGATCAGTGTGAAGCTGCTACGTGTGATTTGTTGTGACATGTGTCAAACTGCTGTGAAATGAAGAAGGAATAAAAAAAAAGACTGGCTCCAGTCTGGAGATGAGTTCTGATGATGAATGACTCAGGAATGAAAAGGAAAAGCAACAGGAAAGAGCTGAACGACAGACGGACGACGGTTCAGTACCTTCCTCCTCTTCCTGGCCTGCGGGTGGTTCTGTCCGTCCTGAGCTTTGCCCAGCAGGTCTGGGAACACCAGGGGCTTCAGCGAGCGCGAGCGTGGGGTTCTGGGATAGCGGAACGGGTCCATCATCCGGAAGTCCCTCCCGTAGCGCACGGTGCAGAGGGAGCGCGAGCGCAGGCGTCCGGCCGAGTGCAGGCTGTTGACCCCGATCATGGCCGGACGTTCACAAAAAAAATCCCCTCAGGGGAGATGAAAGCAGTGTCTCTGTGTGTGCGACAAACAGCTGGAGGCGGGTTCAACAGCTGGAGCTCGGCGACATCATCACAAACAAAACCTCTGCGTGCTGGCCTCAACGCTCAGCAGGCGACACCGGGGCGCCCACCTGACGCTCAGTCACCGACACCACGGCCATGTAGAGAGACAGCTCCAGGTGAGGAGGTCACACTTTGACGTGCGGGCGAGAAACTGTCACAGTTACGTCCACGTCCACGTCCACGTCCACGTCCGTCCACTCAGGTTCAAACAGAGTCAAACTGCAGCGCAGGGCGGGAAGATGCACCGAGGTGAGTTCTCCAAGCCGCTGTGAACGCACCTTCACACCACAACAGGAAGTTTACCAAAGGTGACACCTGTCCAGCTGCCACCCAGTGACAACACACAACAAAGATGAGCCCTTAAACACACACACACACACACACAGAGAGAGAGAGGGGGAGCCAAGCTGACTCTCTCACAGATGGTATGAAACACTGGCAAAGGTGTGAACGGACAGCCAGCGTGAAACAGATGGGTGCAAAATGCGGAAATGAGGAGGTAAAACACACACGCACACACACACATGAACACACAACAAGCTCCCTCTGCTGATGGTACGAACACACACACAATAGACGGAGGTTTTGGACTCCAGAGAGAGAGAGCGCGCGTCCTCCTCGGTTTTGTCACAACAAAATAAAATCAAAGAGGAAAAACCAGAAGAAGAAGAAGAAGAAGAAGATGCAGGAGTGGAGGAGCCGAGCACAGTGAAGAGGAGGAGGTGGAGGTGGAGGTGGAGGAGTGAGGCTTCCTGTTGCTCCCACTGTAAAATGGACACCATCAGTTTTACAGTCAGTGAGTGACGGAGCTTCACTCCGTCCATGTGCAGAGGTCGGCTGTCATCCCTCCCTCCGTCCTCCCTCCTCTCACTCACAATCTGCTCTCAAGTCTCTCTGAGCGCCGCTCACACTCGGCCGTTGTGGGTGTTTTAGGGAGAAAACGCCGCTCTCCTGCTGCCAACGCCGCCGCTACCGCTGCCGCTGCCACTGATGCTCCTGATGCCGCTGCTGATCGCGGTGTCTTTCATATCTTCCTCTTCGTCTTTGTCTGTTTATCTGTTGCAATCTGTTTTCCGTCCAGTCTTTTTCCTTCTGTCTTCCCTCTCTCTCTCTCTCTGCTGCTGCTGCTGCTGCTGCTGCGGAGGAAGAGGTGGAGGAGGAGGAGGAGGTGGAGGAGAGGAGCGCTGGCTGCCTGAATCGCAGAGCAAAAAAGAAGCAGATAGGGACAGTGCTCTCCCTCTCCCTCTCTCTCTCTCTCTCTCTCTCTCCGTCAATGCGTACCTCCCTCCCTCCCTCCCTCCCTCCTCCCCCTCCTCCCTCCTTCTCTCAGTCATCAGCAGCAAATCACAGCCTCCCAGCTGCCTCTTCCACACATACACAAATGCAGCTGAGGTTACAAACACTTTTCTTTTTTTTTTTTTTAATATACTTGCAATGGCAAATTAGTATTCAGCGCCGGCCTCATGGGAGAGACTCGGGAGGAGGGGGGAGGAGGAGGGGGAGGAGGAGGGAAAGGTGTGTATGGTGATGATGTGCGATGAAGACTGTGTGTGTGTGTGTGTGTTCACTGAGCTGTGAATTAAAAGGAGGAGTCTGGGATTTTGGGGGAAGGCAGAGACCGGAAGATGATTAGCTTAGTTAAGCTTAGCATTAGCATCACCTTAAGTATGTCAGTGTCTCCTTCCTGAACATTATGATGTCACAGTGAAGTCAACCTGTCACCAGCCAACTGCACGTCTGGGTCAAATTTATTGCTGCGTTTGTTGCACAAAGGGGGAAAAAAAACCTCTTGGGTGAGGTCACTGTGACCTTTGACCTCCAAAATCTAATCAGTTCATCAGTGAGCGTGAGTGAACAACAGTGAGCTGAGACATCTGGTTTATGAGACAGAGACAGATGGTCAACCTGAGGACATGACGTCTCTGTGCAGCCCACCTGTTGTACTCACACAGCTACCTCTAATCTCTATGGTAACCTCAGCTAGGCTAAGCTAAGCTTGGCTAACCATGGGGCTTTCAGACAAGAGCCCACTTTCCCACGATAAGAAGCTAACGTTAGCATTAGCCAGGTTAAGAAGTGGAACAGAAATGAAACAGCTTCCACTTCCCGTCTCCTCGGTGGGCGTGGCCTAAATCAACAGGTGCCACAGAGACAGGAAGTGATCAGAAACAAACCGACTTATTTATCTACCTGGAGGCTTTTAGAAAGAGCTACGTTTCCACAGCAACCAGCTTCAGGTGTACTTCCTGTTGCAGTTCAAACCTTTGGAAACAACGGGTTTCAAAGTAAACCTGCGTTACACAGCGGTCTGTTCTGTCCACCAGGGGGCAGTGAGGCCCAGCTGCAAACACAACACTGATATCGATGTGACCATTTGAGTTCATCTCGTTAGCAAACATCCAATACACCACAACAACAGCAACAACAACGACATCATCATGTTTCATCTGGAGTCATATTTGCGTCCAGCTAAATGTTCACCAGCTGCTCCGTAACTGAGTCTGTGTCGTTCAGCAGGTGGATTACTGTGGTTGTGATTCAATATTATCTTTTCTGAACCAGCAACACGAGCACAGAAGTGACTTCATCTCATCATCACAGACTCATCTGCACCGACCTGAAAGCACCAAACATTAAATCTGCATTAAGTCCAAAAGAGCACAGAGTGAGGCATCAGGAGGGAAAGAGCTCCAACTGACATGGAGCCAGATCTTCGGTTTCCTCCTCATGATTACATCTACCAATAAAATAAACAAGAAGAAGAAGAAGACACAGTGTAATGAGGCCAAGTGGAGCAGGAGGGAGGGAGAGAGAGAGAGAGAGAGAGAAGGAGGCGGCACAGAAAATGGAGCGTCTGACAAAAACCTTTGCTTACAAGATGAATGAATGAAGGTGTTTCCCCCGGAGAAATCGGTCAGATCAGATTATTGACGACAGAGAGACCAAGAAAAAAAAACAAAAAAAAACACGGAGCTGCAGGAGTGTGACTGGAGATTTAACGACTGTGTCCATCGCAGACGAAGCACATTGACTGGAGATCTATGAACTGGGTGTCAGGACACACGGCTAAAGTCTGTGTCTGGGTCTGTGTCAGTGTTTAACACAAACTGATTCAAGCTGCCGACAATAAAACTCAGACAGATTAATGCTGCGCTGCTGCTAAAGTAAAGAGAACAACAACTGACCAGAAGAGATCAGTCACACTGTATAACTGGAGACCAACGCTCCATATGGTGTAAAGGTAGACGTGTGTCTTAAAGCTCCATACGGTATAAAGGTAGACGTGTGTCTTAAAGCTCCATACGGTATAAAGGCAGGAGAAGAGAGGCTCAGAGCTTTTTCTCTTCTGATTGGAAAACGACACTGAGTTGCTGTTTTAGATCTTTTCATGGATCAAAATAAAACAGAGAAGAAGAAGAAACACGGAGCTTTACATGATTTTAGTTCACATTCAGGAAGTGGAAGCTTCTTCTTTCACTAAGTATGCGCTGAGTCCACCTGACGACCCCCCCCCCCTCGTCCCCCCTCCTCCTCTGTCCTTTGTTAAATCTAAAATGTCAGAATGAAACTTTAATGACGGCTGCTTCAAAATAAAGAAACACTTCTTCCCTCACGGCCAGCGTCTTGTCCACCATCATCATCAGGACGGACGTGATGTGAGCGACATTGTCCTCGTCTCTCCTCAGCACCTGTGGCTCCATGAGGACGGAGGTGAGCATCTATGGAGGTTTGTCAGTTTGTGGCCTGAAGCCCGACGTCCATGTGCCTCTGGGTAAAGCAGTTAACCCTGAATCAGAGAGATGAAGCTGAGGGCAGGGAAACGAGCAGAGAAACACCTGCTCTCAGCTGAATAAACCTGTCGTCTGTCGTTACCTTATGCCCTCTGTCGCTCCTGTCTGTCACTCCATCCCTCCATCCACTCAATATTTCACATCCTGTCTAAATCCCTGCTCTGTCCCTTATGAAGAGTCCAGACAGCTCGGGGAGGAGGGGGGCGTCGTCTCTGCTGACCTCAGCAGGTCGTCCTTGTTGACCCCCGTCCAGCTCAGCGTGTGTTGCTGCAGCTGTGGACGGCAGGTGTTGGCTTTGTGCGGCTCTGGAGAAAATCTCATTATTTCACGAGATAAAACCAGATTGAAAACTCTTCACCTTTTCAGATTTATCATTAGGGAGGTTTTTTTTTTTTTTCCCCCCGACGTGAAACATCCGAGCGTGTGTTTTTGTGTACGAGCGGCTGCAGCACCTTCACACTGCTGCTGTTTACTGACTAGAAACAGACAGCTGCACTGTTTTACTCACAGTTGATCTCTCAGCAGTGAAAAGCACTGAGCACTTTAATCACAAACTACTGGACAGATTCAGCTGGCGAGGCACTTTTTCTAAAGCTCCCAGCATGCTTTGAACTTAATTTTACATGCACCATATTATTTTTTTACCTCCTACTTTAGTACCTCCTTGTTTTGTTTTTTAGCAAGCCTGCAGAACTGAGCCTTGTTTTCCATGTGTAAAGGGCTAATGCAGTTTGGTCTTGTTATTATAGGTGACGTAACGTCACCACAACAGCACAGCTCGTTCTGCATGTTAATGAAATGAATCACACATTGTTTTATTTCTTCTAAATGCACCTTAAATTGATGTTTTCCAAGTGTTTAATAATGTATATGGAGCTTTATGCAAATGTGACACCCTCAGACGTCACCTCCTTTCGTGGAGCTTGGCCTCCGAGGTTCAGCCGGGTCTGGGAGACTCGTCTGACGAGTGATTTCTTTCCCCCCTCATTTACAAAAACAAATAAGTCATCCGTCTTTCTCCGCCTTTCACCATCGAAGCTGCTGGTGCCGCCGCCGCCGCCGCTGCTGCGCGGTCGATAACATCAGTGGCGCCTAATTACAGCTTGAAGAGCGCAGCTCAGCGTCTGATTGAGCCGTGCAACGTTTTTCATTCCTGCAGAATCTGTTCTGCTGCTCTAACGCAGGCTGGTAACCTACTTCACAGCATCATTAGCTCCCACTTCAAGCTTCGAGCCCTGAGCAGAGAGAGAGAGAGAGGAAGTACAGACCTATGTGTCTCTGAGCCGCACAATAAAAAGGAGGAAAGTTCCCTCTAAAGTGTCGACAACCAGATCTGCGACTCTGCAGGGAGCCGTCGCCGCCGCTTCAGGACTGAGGCTGAAGGAACAGGAAGTGGAGACGTGTAAAAACCGAGGGACCACGAGACTTAATCATTTGTCTTTGTGGTAATTACCTCAAACCGAAACAGAGCGAATGAGTCTGAACGCAGAGTCTGTGACGAAAACTGAAGGAATCAATCAACAGATTGATTAAAACCGAACACAATTACACTCACACATCAATAATTATAAAGAATTTAAGGGGGAAATACACTCATTTACTTTCTGGTCAGAAGAGAAGATGATCAATACTGCTCCATACTGATAGCAGCACATTAGCTTAGCTTCTTCCAGCCCCTGTAAACTTTCTAATTTAACACAAATATCTTGTTTTTTTTTAGATTTTGAGCCAAAAGGTTTAATTATTGTGTGGTTCAACAGTTAAACAAACGACAGGTGACGTGTTGAGTAATCAAGTTTAAAGATGCAGGTGTCGTTTTCCCTTGTTGAAGTTGTTATGTAAATGAGAGCCATTAGCATTCGGCGTTGCTACGGCAACTCCAGAGGGTCAAAGCTGAAAATGATCTTTTGTAAATGAGGTTTTGCCCAAACAGGAAGTTTTTTAACAACCTCAACAAGTTTGTTTACACGCACTGAGGTAACCGCGGTAACCAGGTTAGAAGACACCTGTCTCCACTGAACTCATTTTCCCAGATGTCCGTCAAACCTGGTTTACATGATGCAAGATTTCAGATTGAAACGCCATTAGCTCCCTGTGCTAACGAAGCAGCCGTGGACCAGTTTGTGTTTCTGCAGCTGAGCAGCCTGTCACGTCGGAGCTGACTGATGCTTCTCTGTGGGAGGAAATATCCTCAGGACGACGTTATGAGAGTTTATGGCCTCATTATGAATCCTGGACCGAGAACAGGCTGATGGAGACAAACAGGCCTCGGACAGAAAGACAGCGTGTACACTCTGAGTAACCTCCATCCATCCTGATCACCGACGCGAGCGCCCGTCAACACACTCCGGTGTTTGTCATCTAACGACGTTTAACTCACCGACGTCTCATTTACATGACTGTAAACCTCTCAGGTTACACAAACGCACTGGTGCTGCTGCATTCAACAAAACAAACAAACAAACAACAAACAAAACAAACAAACAAAACAAACAAACAAACAGAGACAAAATATAGGAAAAAAGGAGAAAAAGTCGCCAACGTTTTAAAGACGGAAAAACTGTCGACTGGTGCAGGCTAGCAGCTGCTAATGCTAACACCATGTAGCAATAGCTGGTTTGTACGGAAGCCCTGAGCGGACATACATCCAAACATTTTATTTCCATCTCTCCTGTCTTAATATGTTCATGCTCCGGTGCTACGGTGGCCCTGAAGGCTCAAGAAAACACACGCAAAGACACAAATGTGCTATAAATCCAGAAAACAACAACACGAAAAAAGAAAAAACGTTTTCGGTTAATTTGTGTAAAACAATCTAATGACGGGATGAAACGACAGGAAATGAGGAGAACGCTGCAGAGGAACATTTGCTGCACTCAGACGGAAATAAACAAAGTTTAAACCCAGAGGTAAGGAAGAAGGAGGGAGGGATGAGAGGAGGAGGGATGGAGCAGACGCTCACTGGTTGCTATGGTGCTGTGGTCAAATGATGAAAGAGGAAAGAAGGCCAGAGCGTGTGAAATACACAACATGTGTTGTTGTTGTGTTGTTGTTTGTTCCAACGTAGCGACAAACAGACGAGAGAGGAAACGACAAAACAAGAAAATGAGAGGAGGAAATGAGGGATAAGAGGAGGATGTCATTTTCTACCAGGAAATGATGGAAGGATAGGAGAGAAAAGGGAGGAGAGGAGAGAAGGAAAGGAAAGGAAGGAAAGGAAAGGAGGATTTAATGATGCAGTTTTATTTTGGGTTTTGTCTCCATCTTTTACTGGAGCTGAGCTGAAAAAGGAGAGCGTGGACAGGAAGAGTGATTAAAGCCACCGATAGTGAGACCTCAGGAAGGAGACAAAGGAGAGGACAAGACGAAGAACAAGAAGAAGGAGGAGGAGGAGGAGGAGGAGGAGGAGGAGGAGAGAGCAGATGTGGGTGGAGGTGAAGGAGGAGATGAAGGTGGCAGAGACACAGAGTGGAGACAGAAATTAAACTGCAGCAAAGCTAAACAGAGCTCAGAGAGTGAGAGAGTGAGTGAGAGAGAGAGAGAGAGAGTGTGGCTGGAGGGGAAGAAAGAAGTGAGTCTAACAGAGAGAGAGAGAATAAAGGGGTGAAAGAGGAGAGCAAGATTAAAACGACTCCTGAGCTTTAATAAAGCAGCTAATGCGTCTCTGAGTCCGTCTCTTCGCTTGCGGTCACACGGCGGCAGCAGCGGCGGCGGCGTGGTCACTCTGTGCCCTCAATAACAGGAGCAGCTTTTCAGTTCTGACGGATGGAGCCTCCCTCCATCCATCCCTCCCTCCATCCCTCCATCCCTCCCTCATGCATTATAAATACCCCATTACAACTTGTTGACTTGCTCTCCGGGGCCTGTGGCATGTTGACGGAGACAAAACTAATCAGCGACATCATCATTAGACGCAGCGTTGGACGGGCAACCTGCACTGATTGGGTTATTTCACCGCATCACGCGGCCCGAGGCCTCCGCCTGAACCTCCGCCTGAACCCGAACCTCCGTCTGAGGCCTCGCCATCCATCACACGACCCGAACTCTACTGGGTTCAGCTAATAGCCTTAATCTAATGCTGCCGGAGTCACGCGCAGATATACCGTGCCTCCAGATCACATAACAATTAGTCTCCTGTGCGGAGCGCAGGGTGCAGCAGGAAGTGGCGAGCCCGGGCCGGTCGGCCGGCTCATCGGACGCCTCTGGAGACGAGGCCAACCAACGCCAGCTGGCAGCGAGCGGCGTCCAGACAGCCAGGCTCAGTCACACAGATCTGAGGGACAATACAACACTGGCACACACAGTCTGCTGCTCTCATATGGGATGTGAGTCTGTGTGTGTATAACAGCATGCGTGTGCAAGTGTGTGTGTGTGTGCAAGTGTGTGTGTGTGTGTGTGTGCTATTCTGGACTTGACAGTAGCTTACTTTGAGCAGATCCTTGGGAAAATCTTGGCCGTTGTTCAGTCCCTCCAAGTTGCCAATGAACTGTGTGCACGACATCCTCTTGCCAATGTTCTGGAAACACAGAAATATTCATAAGTGCACTTTCATGCTAACACACACACACACACACACACACACACACACACACACACACACACACACTCCTGGTGGATTTCAATTAACTTTTTATTCCACCAATCTGTCACCTTCGTCTGTGTGAAGCCTGTTTTACTCTTAAATTAAGAGGCGGATGAATAATCACAGTCGTGGAGATTAAACAGAGACGATGCTGATGGTTAATGGTGTAAAATAATTTGTCAGTAGCGACACAGAGAAGCTGATTATTACAATAAACACAGTCACAGTCGCATATTTATGATCCTGTTTACTTAATCAATGATATAAATCTATATCATAGATACATACTATTTTATTTGAACTAAACTCTTGATATTTGAACATAATATTTAAGATGTTGTTCATTGAATAAAGGTCTATAATCGTATTGGTATTGGTCTATTAATCAATCAGACTGTTGAAAAGTTTGATGATAAATAATAATTCAATACGTTTATGAAATACTCATATGTTTGTCTTATCTCTTTAAATTGGACGTTGGCTCCACTTTTTTATGTTTCGACATCTGCATCATTTTAGAAATAAAAAAAAAGGCATCATCCACAAGAGTCAATCAATCAATCAATCAATCAATCAGTCAAGTTGATTGTTGACAACAAAAGTCAAAGTTAAATCTGTTGAAACTTTCCTGGTGTACTTCTAACTTAAGTAAAAGCTGATCCCTCCTCAGTCGTCTCTTTAGTCGCTGGAGTTAATGATTCATCCACAGAGCTGCAGTGTGACGGAGCTGAGCCGCCGTCGGCCCACATCCTCAGAGAGAAGATTAAAGAACCTGCAGAACCAGATCAGCTGCTGATCTGAACTCAGAGCTGCTTCTCCTCAGAGGCCCTTTTAATACTGCAGACACACACACACACACACACGCACGCACACAGGACTCACCTGACCGTGTAGATCGGTGTTGAGCAGCATCAGGGCACAGGTGAGAGTGTGAACTGCATCTAAAGGAGGAAAACAGTGAGTTAGCTTCTTATACAAACATAATAAATATATACTTAAACCTAAAACTAGCTCGTTGTCAGTTCTCACTGCAGCCTGAGTAAACATTAACACAGCCCAGTGTTTAGCCTGTGCTAATTCAACAGCTGCTGTGGCTAAGCTAGCTGAGACCACGTCTGATACAGAAACAGCTGATGTTAGCTAGGTTAGCCATGACAGTGGTGATTAATAGAGTTGTTTTTAACGTCTTTAGATGCCACTGAGTGTGACAGGATTAATTTGGACGCTGTAGATAAATGTAGTATTTGTTTGACGTCATGACGTGGCTCCTTTCAGCCAGTAACAGTGGACTTCTTCACTGTGGCTCAGGTCTGAACATCACTGTGCAAAAACTACACCTCAGTACATATTTTCTTTTAATGTGCATTGTTGAATGTTTCATGTGAACCAGTCACTGTCCCTGAGTCATGTCCACTAATGTACGATACGTTATTTATGATGCACGTCGTCTTCAAACACCGGCTTCTCTCTCTACACTGGAGTCGAGTCTCGGTGCTTCAGGACGTTCAGACACATTAAATATTCAGGACGAGATTTTGTTATTTTTTCACTGTGGGTACCAGTGAAGCACTTCTCTCCGCCTCTCTGCTGCAGCACTCACCCTCTGATGGCATGACTTTGGGGTTGCAGTCCAAGTAACGCCTGGAAAAGTGTGACAGCACCCGCTCCCTCTCCTGAGTCTCCCCCATCAGTGCAAACTGCCTGAGGAAAGTCCTGCAGCCACGAACACAAGGACACTCACATCCAGAGCTCAGATTCATTCTCCACAGACTAAAGAGCACACGGTCTAAATCATGACATAACATCATTAGATATACTAAGTCATGAACCATGTATTTCACATAACGTTTTTTAATATGTCATTATTCAATAATGAAGACGTATCAGATGTAATGAGTTTGTTTTTACATTTATGCTGCTGTCGACATCCACCCTGCCTCATATCAGAGGAAATTATTGTACTTTTAACATATATTTGTATGAAACCCGCTCCTTATCAAAGTGATTTTGACAGAATATTAAAAATATAGAAATATTTAAAGATCCTCCTCAACCCATAGCAATAACAATCCATACTTATAATGCTCTTATCTAAGAACCTCATCTTCCTCTGTCCTTCTCTGAAGATCTAAAAGTTTGTTCCTCAGCTTTTAAACTCTATTTAAATGTCAAAATACAAAATATGTGAATGTGAGTTAAACACAGTTGCAGTATATACAGTTACTGAGATACTGCATGAATGGTCACTGTGATTGCAGGACCACAGGTGTCCTCTAGAGGGCAGCATTTACCAGTGGAGTAAAACCAGGACTCCACTAATGAAAACAAGATGAAGACGTCAAAGTGCAGGTTTTTATCTGACTAGGGCCAGATCAAAACAAAGTCAACACGTTTGTTAATCACGAGAATATACTGGAGAGGGAGAATATTTTATATAATAAACCTGTGTGTGTGTGTGTGTGTGTGTGTGTGTGTTTATTATTATGTACGTAGATTCTCCAGTGACTCACCTCAGAGCCTGGTCGAGAGCGAGGCCCGTGAAGTTGAAGAAGCTCAGATACTCCTCAGCGACCATACGGCTGAAGTCGTTACTGTCGACACGGGAACAAAATAACACATCAGGAGAAACATGTGAATAATAGACAAAGAGTGTAGGAAGGAGACACACAGTACAACACACACACACACACAGACAGACACACACACACAGACAAAAAAAACCTCCAGCAAACTTAAAAGCACAAAATGTCAATCAAGCGTTAAAATGGCAGCTTTGTCGGTTCAGTGAGTGGCCTCAGTCTGTGCTGTCAGTCAGTGAGCTGCACTGGTGCAGTCTGTGTGAGCTACAGACCGGAGGCCAGAAAATAAAAATAAAAAAAAAATAAAAAAAGAAGAAGAAGAAAAGATTCCCAGGGTGCATCTGTCAGAAAGAGGAGGAAACCCTTTAATCCCAAATTCTTTCTCATCAGCACAAGCGAGCAGCTGACGGACTGGTGGAGCTGATGGAGCTGCACATCCACCACAACACAGCACTGTGTCGGTACAATCTGAAGAGATGTGAGGAAGCTGCACGTGCTGCAATCACATCATAAAGACATAAAGACAAGACGCAGCAGAAAACAACTTCTTCATGTTCATGTTAATAATTAGACGGCAGCTTCTTTAGGTCTGAACGTGTTGGTTTGAGGAGGCTGGTGTCACCTCTGATGATTCACCATGTCACATCTAGTCATGTACGACTGTAGTGTTGTATTGTGTGGTAGTGATGAGAAGAAGCAACAGAAAAGTAATATCACATAAGAGCACAGCGTTGTGTCTGCATAACTCACTTCTTGCTGAGGTGTCGCGCTACGTCCGACTTCCTGAAGCCGTCCAAGTTGAAGAGACGCTTCGCGAGGCGTCTGGCGGCCGCCATGTCGGCTCGGTTGCTGCCGTTGGTCAGGGTGTCGCTGCTGCCCAGGCCGAGCCTGTCGCTGAGGTCCTGGTCCAGCTCCGAGTCTGTGGCCAGCCGGGCCTTGTCCCTGCTGAGAGGGAGAGAGAGCGACGGCTCTTTGATTAACTACATTCAGACAAACGACTTAATTTCTTCTGTTGTTAGTTGACGTGCTGTGTTGTATCTTGTCCCCTCCATGTTCGACCGGACTGACTCACCATGTCCCTGATTGTTTTGTTTTTAGATCGATGAGTTTTTTATGTTCCCTTGTTATCAAAGAGTTTAATGTTCTTCTTTTATGGGGCCATTATTAACAGCAGAAACTGATGTCAAGATAATAATAAAACTAATGACCCCAGTGTATTAGTTCAATATTATTTTTCTTCTCCTGTGTTTGTGTTGAGACGAGGCTCCGAGCCTCTCTTCTGATTGGCTGGATATGAATCAATAACAACAGATTTCAGAATAAAACACTGGCTTGCACACAAACATCTACCTTTATACGACACAGGAGCCTTAATACTAAAATCAGATTTCTGCAGCGCTGATGTTACATCAAAGTTTCCAGCTGTGCTCGTGTTTTACAACAGGAACGGTACAATACTTTGGGGGGAGATGAGAACAGTGAGGCTGAGGAAGAGAAAGCAGCTGAACAGAAACATAAATATCTGTTAAATCAAATAAGATTAGAGACCGACCACGGTGAACGGGCAGAGATAAAAGAGGATTAAAAGACACTGATGAAGGGAGGAAAGGCAGCAGGAGATTATAATAAAGGTGGAAAGAGCAGTAATGAATGAGTGCACCAACGCAGCAGTAAACAAAACCTGTGCGTGTGTGAATTTACCACAACAGCACATATGCAAATCATTTCATTTGGCGTTATTACACACTTTAATAACTGCATTCAAAACCTGTTTTTTTCCGTCTCCCTGGCTTTCTCGTTATCATCGCACCCTAATTAAGCCCCTTCAAAGCATTAACCAGTTCAAAAGTGCAAAACTTATTACATCTGAATTAGACTGTGATTATAATTTAAGCATGTTATGTCACACTGAGCTAAAAGAGAAGTGCGTCTCTGCCTTCTGCTAGAATATGGATAAAGACACAGACGAGGTCTCTGAGTTCATTCACTTAGAATTCGACCTGATGCTGACATTTCCCGCCACCGTCGAGAGCCGTGTGACCATTCGAGTCACGCCAGCCGCTCAGAGGAAAAACAATGAGAGCCCGACAGCTGAGGGTTTGTGATCCGAGAGAGAAGAAACGGCGACACTTCCTCAACAAGCCGAGCTCTCATTTGGATTTAGCAGCATGAAGAACAAGCCAAGAAAACCCACAAGTCCCAGAGCTTTGCTTTGCTTTGCTTCCCACATTTACACGTCCTTATACATAGTGCGAATGAGTCAGGACAAATGAGACCAGAGCAAACAGTAATTAATAACACAAGCTGACTGCCAAGAAAAGCTATAAAGGGTCAAAGGTCAACGGGATCAGACATGCTATAAAGCTGCACTTGGACAACTCACTTTCATTGTGAGGTTTTTCTTATTATAGCTTTTTAATCTGGTAAACAACATAATCATGATTATTGTTGTTATAATACACTTTGACCTGGAGGTGATTTAACCAGGATTCAACCTCTGGGAAACACGAATGTCGTCACCGCAGTGCCAATTATCAGGAGGTGATTTACTCAAGTAAATAAAACTGTCGAATAAAGGTAGAAGAGTAAAGAGTTCAATGACTCCCTCTGAAATTTATAAAGCAGTATAACATGGGAATACATCACATTTAGTAAGTATACTCGACATAACTCAGAGTAATCAGTAATCAGTAAGTTGATCCCATTACTTTGCCTCAGGTTTAAAACTACTGAGTTCCTGTAGTTTGTCGAAAACAAACTACAGCACAACCTAAAAGACTCACGTTAATATACGATAAACTTTATATTGATATCAAAAACTCACTGTTCATTTTATATTAGTAATTAACTGACAAACCAACACTGGAAATGAGAAGATCAGCTAACATAAGTTAGCTTAACTGTAACTTAAGGCTAAAGTTAGCAACCATGAGTCTAGTTAGCTAAACTACAACTTGAGGTTGAAGTTAGAAACTAACATTAGTTCAACTACGGCTAAACTTACAAAACAATTAGTTTTAGGCTAAAGGTGAAAACTAGCTCCCATTAGCTAACTGCTAAGCTGTAATGCTCTGGGCTAAAGATGGAAACTAGTTAGCAGTAGTTAGCTAAACTGCAACTTAAGGTTAAAGTTAGAAAGTAGGTAACATTAGCCTCGATCCAGACTTGACAGTATTAATGAAGCTAAACAGTTCAATCCATCCATTAGTTAGACTATCAACCTGCTGGTGGCGCTAAACTTCAAAACAGAGGCTCAAACAACCAGCAACACCTGTACAAATGTCTGTACTCTGTTTCACTCACAGACAGACCTGAGACACAACAGGAGGTGTGCTGCTAGCATGGCTAAAAGTTAGCAAACACAGCATTCCCCCCACATGGTTTTGGGTTCAGGAGTTCAGTAAAGGACAGTGACACACCTGTGCACCTCTACCTCCTCCTCGTCCTGCTCAAAGAGGATTCACGTCCTGCTCAGACAGGTGAGACAGGTTCCTGTGTGGACACCTACCTGTGGCTCAACCGCCTCGCTGTCAGATACCTCTCCTCTCCAACCGCCGAGGAGCCCTGACAGCAGAAGACAGATGTCGTTGTCATCCTCCTCGCCGCTGTCCCCTGACCCTGGCCACCTCGCCTCAGACTGCCCACCCTGCTGCTGCCGCCCGCTCCTCCTCCTCCTCCTCCTCCTCCTCCTCTCCTCCTGGCCTCGTACCCTGAACGCATCACCACCACCGCTAACGCTGGGCAGCACCTGAGGTCGCTCCCCGGAGGCCGGTGCACGCTGACATTCCTCTGGCTGGTCTGGAGTCAGACTGAGGACTCATGGGTCCATGTCTCTCTCTCTCCCCCTCTCTCTCTCTCTCTGCCTTTGTGTTTGCTGTCATCTGAGCCTCGCAGCAAGACTCCTTCCTCCCCCCCCCCCAAAAAAAGTGGACGAGCTGTTTGTCCTCCTCTTTCTTTTCCCCCCTCTCTGTTTGCTGTTGTTTCTGTTCCTTCTTTTCACTCCTCCCTCTCTCCCTCTCTCTCCCTCTCTCTCTCTCTCTCTCCCTCCCTGTTCCACTGAGTAAACTCAAACTGTCCCCTGCTGACCTTGGATTCGAAGCATGGCATGAAACTTGGCTTGTCTGTTCCCCCAAAAAAAGAAAAAGAAAAAGACCCCCCCCCCTCCATTCATTCCTCCCTCTCTCTCTCTCTCTCTCTCTCTCTGGGTGTTGCACAGATTCTGGTCGACTGTGTTTCAGCACACCTTCAAAGAAAACAGATATGAGGAGTCGGGTTTAAACTCCGTGTCCACAGGGCGTGTGCCTCTCAACTGTTTCCTCAACAAGTATAACTGCCCCCGGGGAGAGAATAGGTGCCCTTTTGTCAACGTCTGAGCCCATTGTGGAGGCTGTTTACAGCGTACTACGCTTCACCGGGGGCCTGCTGCAGGACTGGTTATAACCATGAGATTAAAGCCCGGCACTGCGGTTCAGGCTCCACCACCTGGAAGCTTTGTCTAAGAGCCAGTGCGATGCCAAGAGGTCCTGAGATAATTCCCAGAGTCAGCCTTTTGCTTTTTCAGAGGAACCCCCTCCTCAGTCGGCCGGGCAGCTCTGCACAATGAGCCACTGTCTCATGGTACAGACCATCTGAAAGGGGTGATGTGAGAAGAGAGGAGGAGGAGGAGGAGGAGGAGGAGGAGAGGGAGGGAGGGGGGGTTGAAATTCCAACTTTTATCAAAGTATGGACAAGGCCTCAGAAATATTTTCGTCTCGCTCCTGGATTCCACCGCTCCAGGGCGCCGCGTGGAAGTGTGATAAGGCTGGAGCTGAGCAAACATTCACACTCCGAGTGATCAGAAGGGTTTTATCTGAAGGGTTTTATCAGGAAGTAGAGAAGAAGAAGAAAAGCTGAAAAAAGTGTGTGTTTGTGTCAAACAGAAACACAAGGCTGCTTTGGCTTTAAGCTGAAGACTGGATTCCTTTGTGCAAACACACACACACACACACACACACTCCAACATACCTCTGCTCACCTGCATTAGATCGAGCACTTGGCTGTGTTACTGCTGTCCTCTGCTGCCACCTAGTGGCCTGAGCAACAAGGTGACCGGGTGCAGTCTCTCCCTCTGCAGTGCTGCTGCTGCTGCTGCTGCTGTCACACTAAGTTAGGGTGACGTTCACAAAGCCCGACACGTTCCTCACCGTCACACGTTCGGCACCGTGACAAAAACGTTTTCACGCACATTTCTGTCTCTGTCACATACGGTGTCCTGTCCTGCACTGAAAAGATGCTGTAATGTGCTCTATAGACAACATATCACACAAAGGATTGTGGGTAATGAAATAACGCCTCCTGAGCAGCAACTGAGGAGAGTCAGAGTGAAGTCTTTGGGACGTCAAGTCAAGGTGAATCCCTGTTTGCTGCAGCAGCCATCTGCTGCTGTCTAACATGCACACACACATTCACACACAGCCACACACACATAGCCTTGCATACACACCCTGCCTAAACACCAACAGATGCACGTGCATGCCCATAAACACAAAGAGACAAGGAAACATGCACACATGCACACACACACACACACACACACTGGCTGGCAGACAGCAGTGGGACCACAGGCAGCCTTCTAGCGACCTTCACTCCAGAATAGCACTGCAGCAGCAGCAGCAGAGCTCTGCTTCATTCAAGGAGAACGACACAGACAGAGACACTCGTCCGTCTGGAGGCTGACACCGGCCCATTAACGGAGGCCTGACCTCGGGCCGGGCCACATCAGAACTGCATTAATAAGTGAACTGACATCACAATGCGGCTGCCTCCTCTCTGAGAGCTGCGAGAACAGGAAGCAGGTCGACGTGAAACTCGTCTTCCTGTGTGAACCCGATCAGTCGAACCATCATACAACTGCATCCTGCAAAGAAACACATCTATGATCTACAGTACGATGACCTCACCATGACTGCATCCTCCTATTACATCATAACATTAGAGCTGCATTTGCTTTGATAAATAGAAAAATAATGACAGAAGAGGGGATAAAAGACACATGACCCATGAATCATCAGAGGTCAGCTGTCAGCTTCATCCTGACTGATATCTGATCATCAATACACAACCAACCAATCGTGCAGGAGACGTGAAACAACAGCTGAACATCACCATGTTTGAACATGTCATTTCAAAGCCTTGTGTGTTAATCTGCTGCCTCGGCTCCTCTGGATTTTGTCTGCAGGGATTTTCTCCCACTCAGACACTGGAGCATTAGCGAGGTCTGGATCACAGTTCATCCCAGAGGTGTTGGGTTGGTTTGAGGTCAGAGCTCCACAGCAGAACGGGGGAAAAACCAAACCATTTCTTTATGGAGCTGCTTCTTCGTGCATGTTTGAAATCAACGTTTGCTGCAGTGTTAAGATCCCTGGACCAAAAGCTCAACCCCGTCTGGCCCCATGGTCTGTTTCAACACAGGAGCTCGGTTTATACTTTTACTTTTGATGTTATTTTAAAGCTACGTCTGTCTTTTCAATAACAAACCAAGAGTCAAACTCAAACTACATCCTGTGTATTTTCAAAATGCAGAATAGTTGCTGCATTTGGAGCTGTTTAAATGACACTTAGTTTAACGATGGATCAGTGTTTTACAGTCTGCACCTTCACTGATCTGCTGCACATTTTCCCTCCAGCACCAAATGAAAGATGAGGAGAGCGTTGGGAACAAACAGCACGATTAGGACGAGGTGGTGAAGACTAAAAGCGAGCTGAAAGAAGAGTGAGGACTGGACTTCCTGTCTCCTGCCACCATCTGGTAAAATAAGCGACTGTTTGCGAACACGTTCAGTGAACTCACACATCGGTGTTGACGTGATGTTTTGACTCACCTTGGCAGGGAGAAGGACGGGTTGCTGCACCAGCTGCTCCCCAGCTGTGCGCTGTCCTGTCCCCTAGGTGGCGTGTCCTCGGAGACGCTGCTCAGCCTCTCGCTGGACGGGGCCCTGGTGGCGTCTGAGTCCCCAGTGACGGTGAAGATTGAATCGGAGAGGCTGGGCCGTTCGTCGTGCGCCAGGGGGGCGAAGCTGAGCTGCACGATCTGCCTGGCACTCTGGCAGACCAGCCCGTGGATGGCAGGGGTCAGCGTGGGCAGGTCAAAGGTCAGAACGGTCTGGGTGCTGGAGGTCAACAGCTCCTCGCTGTCCAGGCTGTTGTAGGACGTCCCCTTGGCTCGGTGGGACTCCATGATGCTCTCGAAGTGGCGGCTGAAGGTGTCCTCTGCAGCGAGGCGAGGACCAGACACCAGGATCGGGGATTTGAGGGCTGGATGGTGGTTGTCGAAAAACGTCTCCATCGGTCTGGACGGACGGAAGAACAGAGAGGTTTTAGTGACACGGCAACAACACAGCCATGTTTACAAAGAGCAGATTAAATGAGTAACATGGAGAGAAGAAGAGAAACTGTGCCGGGTCGTTGTGATCGTTAGGTTTGTGTCTAATTTATGCAAAAATGCAACCAAACATGTTTACTGTCGGCTGGAGAAATAGGTTAGATTGAGATCTAAATATAGGTCAGATGAGTGTGTGTGTGTGTGTGTGTGTGTGTGTGTGGGTGTGTACAGGCTTGTATATGACAGTGTGTGTGTGTGCGTGTGTGTGTTTCGACTTGTTGTTCACCTCTTCAGAAGGTGTCCGAACACCTCCGGCTCCTCCTGAGCTGCGTACTGCTGCTTCCTGTTGTCTCCTTGCATCCTCACACTGGCCCAACTCACCATCTCTTCCTCTTCTTCCTCCTCCTCATCTTCCTCCTCCTCTTCCTCCTCCTCCCTCCCACCTCTCCTCTGCCCTGCCCCCCCCCCTCCTACTGTGAGACCCACCAAAGGACTGCTGCCGGTCCCCGAGTTGCCCTGAACACTCCGATTACTCCCAAACGCAGAGTCGGCGTCGTCCTGCTCGGCCATCAGCACCTCGTCGATGTCCGTCTCGCGGTAGCAGCGAAGCGGGACGGCGTCCAGGTCGGTTTCTGAGTACTTCAGCGTCCGGCGAATGATGCCGGTTTTGGGCGACGTCCCGATAATGGCCGGGGGAGGGGTCACCAGCTCCACCTCCACATGCTGCACCTCATGATTGGCGGAGAGCAGAGGAAGATGGGTTGGAGGAGTCGGGGTGGGAGACTCACTGGAGTTACCACTGGGAGGAGCTGTGGAGTTCTCCAGAGAATCTGCAGGCAAAGAAAAAGAAATAAAACCTCAGTGAACTGACTCAGATCTCATTTGTACTTCACATCCAACCCTAAAAATGTATATATACCCCATAACCTTGTAAGTTTTAGATGGTATTCAGATTTTATTTGGCTGAAGAACAAATAATCAGTTTGCACATCCTCCATAACACAGTAACTCACGTTTCTCCGCCCGGCTCGCTGCCTCCTCTGCCGGCGTCCCGAACAGGAACTCCCACTTGGCTCGTGCGATCCTCTGACAGTGGAGCGACGGTACGGGTGCCGCACAGGCGCTGTCCGTCTGAAACAAGGAAACAGAGGCTGGAGCTCAGAGGAGTCACACATTCAGGGTGAATATGTTTTCACTTCTTTATAGAGAGTTAGAAAAGATCGATGCAACTCTCACATCTGTGTGGAGCTGCAACCATGAGGCAGTTAGCCTAGCTTAGCAAGGAGCAGCTAGCCTGGCTAGGTCTCTACACTGTTAGCATGATAAGTGTAAAACTAATGTGGAACTAAGGCATATCACAGGGTTCACATAATATGTGCTGTTAGCTTAGCGTTAGCCTTTAGCCAGGTCTGTGTTTGCAGCTCATGCACTGTCAACTTTATGAAGATGTTTCCTAAATGTGCTGCACGTTTGTGTCTTTGCATTAAGTTGCAGGGAGATGATCCCTGAGGGCCACCGTAGTCTGGTTATCAAAGTATTCACAGTTGGTTTTTAACAGCTCGACAGTAAAAGTGTCGTCATCTGTCGGTGTTGTTTTCTGCCACATTGCTTTAGTTACCAGTGATGAGTCTTGGGATATGTTGGACTATGACTGATCCACCTGTTGGGACACAGCCACTGTGAAAATCCTGTTCGTTGTCTCATCAACTCTCAGCAAGAAAGTGAAATAAACACATTTCCCAACAACTGGACTCAAAATGAGTGTGTTGTCGT
Organism: Caranx ignobilis; assembly: GCA_021432705.1. Taxonomy (NCBI): domain Eukaryota; kingdom Metazoa; phylum Chordata; class Actinopteri; order Carangiformes; family Carangidae; genus Caranx; species Caranx ignobilis. The sequence goes on from MU269988.1 coordinate 1,363,358, forward strand.
ATCTCTGTGGCTTCACCCATTGCTCACCTGTATTCCTGAGGTGGCCGCCCCCGTCTCGTTGCTCTGGTGACTGGACTGACTGGACTCCGGGGACACGCAGTCCCTGTCCCCCAGGCTGCCCGTCACCCCGCTGGAGCTCCGTGACGACGGCCCTGCCATCGCTCCGTTCTGCTCAGCCTCTGGAGGCTCCTCGATCCTCTGCAGGCGAGGCTGCTGCCCCACCCTGTATACCTCCACCTCCACCCCCTGACCTCCTCCTCGTTCCTCCTCATCACAGCCCTCGTCCTCCTCTGGGGAGTCCAGCACCACTGGTCCCAGCAGCAGGATCTCCCTCCTCCTGTGCTCGGCCCGTTTCTGCTGAGCTGTGGGGCTGAGCGGCCGCCGGCGTTGGCTTGGTTGACGACTCAGTCCTCGGTCATTGTTGGACCCAAGTCCAGGCTCAGGGTTTGGCCTCGAGCTGTTCTCCACGTGACCCCCCCACTGCTGCCTGGTGGTCCAGCTGACTGGAGCCTCCTCAACGCTTTGGTTGATAAAGAGCCTGCGAGCGAGCTCAGTGCAGTCGCCCTTCTCAAAACAGCTCAGGTCTCCTCTCCTGTCCAGGCTCGGGGACCAGGAGTCTCCAGTATACTGAGGGGTCTGGTGGCGGTGCAGGGTGGGGGTGTCCGGTGCTCGGAGCTCAGCCTGGAGTAGCCTGGGGTCTCTAACTGGAGAGCTGACCTCGGTGGGAGGATGAGAGGGGCGGAGGAATCGTGAAGGGAGGGCGGGTGAACTCTGAGCTGCGGATAAAACCGAGCTCTGATGCTGGACTTTCTGAACTCGGACCTCCTCGTAGTTATTGTGGGAGTTCGTATCATGTGAGTGCGACTGCAAGCTCAAGGTTTCAGGCTGGTGAGAGTCTGTGTTGTCAGTTGCTGGCGTGTGTTGGTCGTTTAAAGGGATGTTCATCTTCAGCGTTTGCTTAGACTGTTGTGCATTTGGAGGCGAGTTGTGAAAGTCTCCAGGGGCGGAGCTGCTCACCTGCTCGCCTAAAGCGTTGTGCAACGAGGACCATCTTGCCTCTGTGAAAATAGAAGATACTTTGGTTGCCTCCTCTGCTAACCGACGAGCAACTTCAGGGCTGTGAGTTGGAGAGGAGGATTTACTGTCGCTTAACTGGTTCAAGCCCTCAACTACATTATTGCCATGTGGAAGAATTGCTCCCTGCGGTGAAGTGCTCCTGTTACAGGCTCGTTGAATCTGTCTTTTGGTGGCCGGGCTTCCTGCCACAGCTCTCTCCTCCGCTGACCACTGCCGAGAGCTCAGGGTCTCCACACAGGACCTGGGCCTGGTGTGAGGACTCTGCCTGGACTGGGAGGACAGCTGGTCTGACGCTGGGCTCCGTGGCAGCCCGCAAATATTCTGGGTCCTGTCCATGATGTGGTCTTTGGGGATTACGCTGATGTTTTGACGCTGCACAGGCGACCCAGCCCAGGACTGACAGCGTGGCTGTTGGTTATAGCGTGCGAATGAGGTTTGCTCAAGTGCATGGGCCAGTTTGATCCTCAGCAATGGGGATCCAAACTCCTCCACAGCCCTTTGGGTAGCTGCCCTGCCGATGGGGTCCAAGGCTGGTTGGCGAAGGCCTGGGGAGAACGTCTGCTGGTGACTTCCCGGTGAGCGGAAAGTCATCTTGGGACTGGAGCTGCACGATGAACTTGGACTCCTAAACCAAACTGGGTCGCTGAGCCTCTTTCTAAAGTGGGAGGGGGTGGATCTTTCCTCTCTGGTCGCCCTCTCACACACAGAGTTTCGTGGGCTGCTCACCGTCTTCACATTGGACTTCTCAACGTAACTGAAGGTGACCACAGACCGCTTCCCACTGACGACTTCCTCCTCCTTCAGCCTCCGACAGCTGGGAGGTGTGCGAGCGACAGGGACCTTCCCCGGTGATGAGTGCATGGCAGAGACTCCGTCACAGGGTAAACTCCAGCGTTTGCTGACTGACGGTGAGCTGCTGGCTTGTTGGAGCTGAAAACTGACAGTGTTCCTAGACGGAGACTGGCTGTGTGTGCAGTCCTGAACCAGACGATGAGCCACCGAGGACTTGGGGACGGCCTGGCAGGTCGTCTGGGTCGCCAGCTGGGACAGGAGCTTGGCGGGACTGTCCTGGACCGAACGCCCCGGAGCGATCCCTTCTTCTTTTTCCACAAAAGTCCCTTTCCCTCCATTCTGATCTGGGGCAGACCTCACTTCCACATACAGATGAAGGACTTTTCCAGACTGGGACATGACCTCCTCTGGGCTCGTAATGAGGACAGGAAAACAGAAGTGGAGCAGGGAGAGCGTCAAACACAGCGAAGGAGAGATTTGTTTTGTTCTCTTCTTCTTTTATTTGTCTGTTTGCTTCTTGTTTATTTCTGCTGGTGCTGCTGGTCACTTTATTTTTAGATGGTCCTCTTTCTGCCTCCCAGAGTGTGTGCGGGCCAGAGACACACAGGTGGACCGACCAGAGGACAAACATGCCCATGGGACACCTCCAACAGCTCCCTATTCTTCATACCTGTGAATGAAAGAGAGGAGGAGGTGTTACCTTTTTTACACAAACAGCATGTGATGCAAACATTACCACTGATATTTAAAGGCGATGGTGGTGGTGGGGATGATGTTGGTGCTGAGCCGACAGGTGATCTCAAGACGAACCACCTCACAGTCTCCATTCAACCTCAGGGAGAACATGCAAACACCCAGAAAGACCTGAGATGAGAAAGACCAGGGACTGAACCCAGAACCTTCCTCCTGTACGACGACAGTACAAACCACCGCACCACCTCCTCCTCAGCACCTGATCCTGAATCTACTGCCGTTTTTCTTCATCTCAGCAAGTCAGATGAGAGTGTAGGTCAGACCAGGACCAGGACCAGGACCAGGACCTGCCCCACTTCCCTGGGGTTTGTCTGGTCCTCAGGACTTTCTATCTTCCCTGTGTGTCTCATTCAGATCTTTAATTATTATGAATATGTAATTAGTTTCATGGTGTGAAGTGAGAGGAAGACGTGTGAAAGACGAAATGAAAAAAGAGAAAGACTGGAAGAAGACGACAGAACGAACTGAGTCACAGTGGTCAGTTCACACTGGTATCAACACCTAACATCTTAATTTCCCATAATTTATCTTGTTATATATCATTGTTATTATTAGCTGCAGCACAGACGGCAAACAGGTAAAAAAAAAAAAGTTGACATCTTTGGAATAAGTGTAGAGAGGAGAAAGAGTCCAGCAGCAGCAGGACTGGATGAAGGACCGACTCTCTCTTGGCAGCTTGTCCCTTAAAATCCCATAAATAACATGAAGGCAGCGCGTGACGTGTTGATCGACTCCCGGCCAATAAACAGCAACACTCCTGTGATGTCACAGCCAAAACAAAACAACAGAGAAAGTGAGTGACACCGGCTGAAGCCACTTCACTCATTACAGCTGAGCCAGCTCATTAAATACACAGACAGAAGGACAAACACAGTCCAACTAGTTCCTGATCAGCTCATTGGATTCTGTGTCGTTAGAGCAATTTGTTGCCGGTGGCGACGGTGATGTGCAACATAAAGACGCTGCTGTTACCGTGACCACAAACGTGTCGGAGCGAATTAGAAACACATGCACTTGACGTCAGCGAAGGACACATCAGGTTTGTCCCGAGGGACGTCAACTAAAACACATATAATCAGGGGTGTGAGAGGAAAGACCGTACTGATCCTCTGATGTGACGTATTGATCTTTTATCAACAGTTATTGAGTGATAATTCCTTGTGACCATGTGTTATAGTATTTCCTCAGAGACTCACTGTGCTGAATGTGAACTCCTCTGTTCAGTGTTTACTACACAGAAGCTGCAGGTTCAACTGTTCTGAGCCTGAACGCATCAGATTAAACTGTTTTGCCTTTTTAATGCTACGTTTGATATAAAATCCTGTTTACAGTGTCCAAACATGTCACAGTAAATCAAATCAAGTCCCTGACATGTTCACAACTTCCTGATCATTTCAGTGTCTTTACTGTCTGTGATTCACTGAGCGTCTGTGTCTCACTCAGCAGGTGTTCGATATCGTGGCTTTACTCTCCTGTGCGGATTTTCTCTGAGGTGTTGTAGCTGATTCATGGTGTCAGACTTCACCCCTTCACCTCCTCCTCCTCCTCCACCTCTCCATTGATAAGACCCGGTGACAGACCTGGAGGATCTGGACTCGGGGTCCAGTCACAGACGAGTGTCAGAGAGTGAAACGCCTCAGATTACGTCTGATCTGGTTTATTTTGGGAGCAGCTGTGACAATGAAACTGAAACATCTTCCAGTGACTCACGGCTCAGTTAATTCCTCTCCTCCTCCTCCTCCTCCTCCTCCTCCTCCTCCTCCTCCTCCTCAGTCTCTCTCTACTCGGATCTGTCAGAGTTTTCTCAGACATGATCCAGGACACCCACAGAGCTGCACCACATCACGCACCAAACACCCAACTCCTCATCACAGACTCGTCTTTGTTATTGTGCGTTTAAATCCTTTCTTTCTCTTTGTCGAGCTAAATCCCTTTTGGCTCTTACTCAACTCAGCCGTGCTGAATTCTTTCCCAATTGTCACCAGTCTGTTTCGTGTTCGTGCACACCAACTTTCCACGCCAATAAAGCCGCCGCACACAACAGAACTCTTGTGTAAGAAGTAAAAAAAAAAAGAAAAAGCGAGGATGGTGAACTCCTCTCTGCTGCCAGCAGCGACAGATTGGAGCTGCCTTATGGCGGCAGTGGGAGACAACGTGTGCGTCCATAATTGAAGTTGACAGAACAAAGAGAACTTGTGAGGGAGCTGGCGACGAGGCCGTTGATGTTCCCTCCTTGACCCCGGCTGATGTTTCTGCCCCGGCTTCAAAGAGCCTGAACTCCATCCCACGACTCATCAAACTACCTTTAGTTATCTCACTCAGCTTGTTTGTTTGCAGCAGTTTGACCTCGACATCCTCCGCTGATGACGTCTCTTTACTGTCTACTCACTGTGATAAAAACAGATTTCTCTCTCTCTCTCTCTCTCTCTGTGTCTCTGATGTGAAGGAAACAGCTCCCTCTGCCACTCACACCTCTTCACACCTCAGGGCCTCTGTTCCCACAGCTGCACCATTCACAAAAGAACAGCCCTTTGTCCAGGTGTTGGTGGCCCCGCGGGGCCCCATTGTCTGAAAAGGTGTGAGGAGGACGACGTGGCTCCAGGCCCGCGTCGTCACGAATGTGACAGTTCATTCAGACAGGAAATGATTTGTCTGTATCAGCTGCAGACTGGTTTATGTTTGGTTTAATGCTGATGAAAGGTGCTACATAAATAAAGTTTATTATTATTACTACAGAGGTGAACTGAGGTCATCTATGTGTAATGTGTGACCTCTGACCTCTGACCTGTGGTGTAGCTGCAGCTCTGCTTTTCAAACTGCCTCACTGTTGTTTCCTGATTCACTGTTTGTTTCCTGAGAACAGAACAGCCTGTGTTTTTTTTTGTTTTGTTTTGTTTTTTTTACGCAGCTAAATTTGAGAAACGCATCTTTTCCTCTTTCGTCTGTTCTTGTTTCACACTCAGAGGATATTTTTCCTAAAACTGGACGGATTTGAAAACACTGTTTGGATTTTAGTGTGAAGAATGAAAACCAACAACTTTCAAACAAATACCTCGTCAGATGCTTTGTGATAATAAACTGATGTTTTCCCGTGTTTTCGTCCTCCTGCTGTGAGTCTGGTGAACAGGCTCGTTTACGGCCTCACGTCACTGTCCGACGACGGAAACAGAAAAATATGTAAATGAGAAGAAAGAAATCTTGAGTCAAACACAGTAAAGATGATCAGAGACATTTACGACGATCAGCTGAGACTCTGATGCACAAACTAAAACAAATCATGTTGCCGTCGTCCTGTTTCAGTGTGGGAGGGGAGCTTCACAATCCAACACAATCACGTGCAAAACACTTTCACATTTCACCATCATAGTGTAGCCTTGAACTGGTGGAGGGACAGATCCACAGGGACGATCATTAGACAGGATTTATCATCTCTGTCTGAGAGACAGAGCATCGATTGTGGGAAGAAGCGACGAGGCTGAACTTAATTTGTTCCCCTTTTTACCCATTAATTCATCACGAGAGGCGTTGATGTTGACGGCAGAGTGGGAGATAAAGGCAGGTGAGAGAAAGAGCACGAGAGACAAATGGCTGTCGGAGAGATGGAGGAAGTGAAGGGAAAGAAAGAGGGATGAGAAGGAGAGCGAGAGAGAAAGAGAGAGCAGCACTGGCAGCCGTCCAGAGCGATGGAGGGGTAGAGTTACAGGAAGCCTCGTGTAGGAGATCGAAGACAAGCAGCACAACCCTGTGCTTCTGCAGCAGGGAGACGTTTACAGGCTGCGTTCAGCAACACTTCATGTGTTCATGTGCAAGTGTGTTAAACATTTATTTTGTTTCAGGTTTATTTATTCACTAAAGTCTGTGAACGCAGCACCAGAGTCCTCATGGGAGAAGATCTGAGCTGATAGAAAACGTTGATCTTCATCTGGGTCGCCTCAGATATTAATGTGCAGCAGTGAGCGCCTGACGCTGGGTTTTCATTTGCCCTCAGTTGTGTCTCTAAGGCCACACACAGTGCTTTCTAGGAAAGGAGGCAGGAGCTGTATTCAACCTCAAAAACAAAGATCTTCCCTCCAGTTTTTTCTGACCGTCGTCCAACTTGGCAGCGTCTCTGCGGCGAGCGTCACTGCTACATTAGAAACAGACCATTAACACTCGCCGCTTGCCACAATCTGCCTGATTTACTGCACAGCACCTCAATCACAGCCGTTTAACCAAACTCACACGAGTCAACCGGGAAACATCTCCGAGCTCCATTAGCTCAGGACAACAGGAGGTGTTTACATGACGGCGCTGTTGCGTTTTCACTGGTGACTCTGCAGAACAAGATTTTACATACAACACTTGCATGTTTGGACGCACTCGTTTTTTGGACGACGGTCAAATGTGTCACAACAAACCAGAAACACCGCCTCATCATTTTCATATTCCCTTTGTAGTGACATGTAAGAATGAGACCTTCCGTGTTCAGCCCTCACATCTGCATGTGAATGTTATTTTGATGTCACTGCTGTCAGTGTCTGATGACCACTGTATTGATTACACCCAGGTACAAACACACTGTGCTGTCCTCCACCCCCTCGTTAAGCTGCGCCGCCTTCCACCGGATCAACCTGTTTCTAAAGCTCGTGAATGTTTCATAAAAGGCCCTGAGACTGTTTTCTACGGTGGCCCTGAGGGTCCAACTCACTGTGACTTCAGAAAACACATGCATTTGTTTCCACCTTTTTTTTAGAATCAATTTGTAGTTTGATCATTCAACATGTTTTGAATATTTTGATTTCTGTTCTCTGCAGCTTTCACCACCAAGTGTGTGTGTGTGTGTGTGTGTGTGTGTGTGTGTGTGTGTGTGTGTGTGTTTCTTCTGTCTCCACAGAAGAAACAGAACTTGTGTGAGATGTTTATTGGAACTGTTTCCACATTCGCTCGACAAATAAACCTCGGAGAGAAAAGAAAACGGTGAAAGGCATGATGGGAAAGAGGCGCCTGCTGAAGGACGACATGTAAAAGGACCGAAAGTCATAAACAAAACCTCAATAGTGATGACTCATCGTGTTGTCGTCCTTCTGGGCCACTCACTCACACACACACACACACACACACACACACACACACACACACACACACTGTACATCCCAACTCCCTGTGCTGAGCACTGATGAGCCAAATCACACAGGTAATTAAACCTCGGCATGTGCAGCTTTCACATTAGCTAATATCAGCTGAATACTGTGGGGTGCTGCTGGGGGGGGGGGGTGAGGTGGGTATGGGTATGGGTGGGGTGTGTGTGTGTGTGTGGGGGGGGGGGGGGTCATGCTAATATTAGCTCTCAGCTTGCTTGTTGCTGGCACTGTGCACCGGCAGCTATGATTTCAGCAGCATGACAGGTTGTGCTCAGTTCAGGTATAGTAACACACTGAAGCCCGGCGAGGCGTTCAGGGACACTCAGTGCAACACGAACCATCCAGCCTTACAATCGTCCAATCAATCCGTCCCTCTACATTTAATATGAGGTTACATCACACTGCATCTGGCAAAAGCTACAGCTACTCATGCAAATTCCCAAGAAATGGCACGCCCAAAAATACACCAGTGAAACCGGCTGAACTTCCTGTCATCGCCGCCGAGTCGGAATTAACGAGAGGAGGAGGAGGAGGAGGAGCTGCGGCTGCGAAATCAGACTTTGTCAGCGTTTGATGCTGGGGGCCCGTCATCTCCTCTGCTGCCTTCAGACGCTGCCTTCAAAGACACATTCAAGACTAAGGAAGACAAATCCTCTGAGTCATGCACAGGCACAAAAACATGTGTGAGTGTGAACGAGAGGAGGAGGACGACGATTAAGAGAAGAGAAGAAGAAGAACAGCGAAGCGGCCGTGACCTCACCGCCTGTACAACCAACTCTTCTACTCACAGGCTTCACTGGCTCAATGGAGAATGACTCAGAGTCAGGAGTCGACGAACGCTGCAGCTGCTCCACAGACACGTCTCTTCATCAGTGGGTTTACATCTGGTGAATCAGGTGGTAAAGGTTAAAATCACTGTCGCTGACGATCAGACCGCGGCAGCGTTTCATTTATTCCACGTGTTTTCCATAATATATGACTATATTGTTGATGTTTTAGCAGTTTTTTCACTCATGTTGCGTTTTATGGCTCAGGAGCCGTTGTCTTAAATCATGAAATCATTTCACATGTGGTGTAAATATCATGACATGTGATATTATTGAATATCAGATGAAGCCTATTACATCACTTTTATGGACGTGTGGATAGGATTTCCTTCCTGTGGGGATGATGGTGAGGTCATCGCTGACTGTATGATCATTAAGAAGCAGAGGAAACAGCCTGAGTTTATATTTGCATGAGAAGAGACCGAAGCCCTGGGACGTGTCTAACGCCTGGTTCTGCAGGAGGTTGCTGGTTTTTCAGCAACATCTTTGATTCATCTCAGGAAGTAACTCAGGTTTCAGACTCGGTGACCTCAGTCGTCCTGTTGTCTCTGCAGCTGCAGGGTCGATGAGTCAAAGGCAGAACGAAGACCTGCTCCATCTTTTATCCACACTGATTATTTCCTCTACTACTGTCACACCGCGGCTGCAGCAAACGTCTGTTGATGGTGTCGTCAAAGTGACAGACGTTTGAAATTCCTCTGATTATTCAACTGTCAAATTGTCTGTTCAATCAACTAATCAAACAATCAATCGTTCCAACTTCACACCGAACAGAAAACTGACCATGTGCCAGTTACTACGGCATCGACGCTGAGACGAGTCGCAGCAGCACACGACATGAAAAATGCAGGAGATGGACTTTTTCTTTAACCTTTAACCTCCGACACGACTGAGCACCTCAGGTTAATCAATACATTTCACATAATAACCAATTAAACACGCTGCCTAATGGTGCCTTCAGTTACATTATCACTGTCAGAGGTTTGTGCTTTATTGTTGTTTTTAATGTCAAAAACACCAGATATTCAAACGTCACTTTTCTGGTTGAAGTTCACACTAAAGGTCACGTGACACAAAACGTGACAAAATCACAAACGACAAACTCGTCATGTGCAAAAATTAAAACGACTTCTGGTGTGATTTGTGAGTTTTGAAGTTCAGTTTGATCTTAAACATGAATTTAGATTGAAAATATGTGTGTGGTTGTTTGTTTGTGTCGATCAGTCAAAAGGAAGCCTGTGAGAGACACGATCTGACACCTGGCACCATTTACCCTCCACGAATGCCGATTAATAGATTATCAGATTAGTTTCCGATCAGTTTTCTGTTGATTGACTGATCGATTGCTGGCTTCAGCGCTAATAATAATCAATAATTATCACCAAGCCCAAGTAAACAGCAGCAGCAGCTCAGTAATGGTATAAATGACACGACTTAAACAGAGGTGGCATCACATGCACCGACTTGCCCACAAACACTGATGATACAAAAATATGCAGTTTCACACACACACACACACATTCTCTCATTCATGCCTTCACGCTTTCACCTGCACACACACACACACACACACACACCTCCGTTTGCTGGTGTAATGTTCACATCTCACAACATGACACGAACATCTGGATCATTTATATAGTGGAGCAGCTGCAGCAGCAGTTGTTTATCTTGATCGACCCTGAGCTGTCAGCAGAGACTCCACAACAGCAGATACGTTTATACTATAGACACACACACACACACACACACACACACATCACACACACATCTCACCTCTCCTCCTCTCACAGCCGCTTCATCTACACTGGATTTACACCTCCCACATGATTTATCCCGTCTCATCCTCTCTGTTATTCCTTCCTCGTTCCCTCTCATCTTCGCCCACTTCCTTCCTTCCTTCCTTCCTTCCTTCCCTCTGTCCTTCCCTTCTCTCCAGCTGAGCCGTCAGTGCAGACCTGTCCGACCAGCACTGCCATCCTCCCCTCCCTCCTTCCCCCCTCCCTCCCCAGCAGCGATGCTCACACTCAGCCAATTAGCAGCCCTGTATCACCTAGCCCTGCCCCCCTCCCCTCCCCTTTTTCTGCCTTTCACATACATGCTGAGTCAGTGTGGAGTAGTTCGTATGGCTATGGGAGGTGCAGTAAGACGAGGGGGGAGGAGGAGGGAAGGGAAGTGCAGTGTTTAAAGGCAACGGACCCCCCCCCCCCCCACACACACACACACACCTCTGAATTCAAAATAAAAGCAGATGTGTGAGGATGAAAACTACGTGTGATCTGTTCTGCAGGGCGACACTGGATTATTGATTCTTCATTCTGGCTAATCAATGGATAGGTTATCAATAAGACATATCATGAAGTAAAAAGGTCTCCAGTCGCAGGCCTGCTCGGTGTGGCCACACAGCTTTGCCCCTGTAGTTGTTGTAGTATCTATATTTAGTAGCTACAGTCATGTCAGTGTTTGTTTTAGCCCATGTTGTTCTGTGCCACCGTGTGAATAATTCAACACAGAGCGACATCGGGAGCAGCCGGCGACGAAAACTCATGACATGACAGATACTCAATAAAAAAAAAAAGTTTTTTTTAAAGGGATGTGAAGAAGAAGAAGAAGACGAGCGACATGTATGAGATGATCAAAACCATCTGATGAGAGCTGAACGTCAGGAGGAAGAAGCAGGTGAACGCTGCTCCCCCTCTGGTGAAATATTAAAGAGAAGTACGGAAGCCTCCGAAGGACACAAAACATTTTCCACTCTCTTTTACTCCAAACTGCTAAAAGAGTTTGTTTCAAACTGCTGCTCATCTCTGGGTATAATATGCACAAGGTATAAACAACTTTATTCCTGTTTTGTTCAGTCTATGTACTTTACACACATCCAGTAAAGACTCTTTAAGATCTATAAAGATCTGTGGAGCTACTGTGCTGCTCATTTAACCTGCTAGCTTCAAGCCGCTAGGCTCAACCTGCTAGCTTCTGCTATGCTAAAGCTGCAAGCTTAAATCTGTTTGTTCAAAGATGCTTGTTTACCTCTGCTGTCTTCAGGCAGCTAGTTGTATATCTGCTATCTTTAATCTGCTAGTCCAGAGCTGCTTACATTAGCTAGTTAGCTGCTAGCTCTTGAATCTGATGTGGTGTGTGTGTTTTTGTTTTGTCTTGTTGTTTTGCTCTGTAACGCTCTTGTTCATGTAAAACGTAGCTCAGATTTTACAACAACCTGAACGAACATGATTCAAACCATATTTAGCTGCGGAGTGAACAGGGTCGGAGCGCAGGTCAAAGGTAAAAGAGCCGGCGACAGAACAGAGACTGAGGCAGACATCCAGACTGATTCACATCATCGGGGGTTAGAGGTCAAACGGACTCACAGACATAAACAGATAACAGACTCTCACACTCTTTCAGATTAAAACAGACACATAAACATGGTGACAGTCTATCGTCCTCTTCATGTCAACAAATCCAGCTGTTAAATGTAAATATAAATATCACTCCTCAGCTGAAAATAGTCCCAAACAAAGCCACATCCAATCAATCCAGTCTGATTAACATCTTCCACCCTTTCATTATAAATGAGAAAAACAGCCAGTGTCAGTCTGCCTGCATGTAAACAGCTCAAACAAGAAAAAAGAAGAAACGCCAGTCATAAGATTTTCCTGTCGTCTGTTAGCTCTGACAAAGCTGATATGTTTCTAAATGCAATAACAAACTGTGGGAGTAAAACAGCAGATAAATCTGTTCAACATGGACACAAACACACTCCTCTGGCATCTCTCTGATGCGTCTGTCTATCTTCTCCTCTGATGTCGGCGTGACATCGACCAACAGGTCCCAGAATCCTCTCTGATTTACAACCAGTGATAAACTCCGACCCTCGCTACGATAGCTTTCTCCGTCTCTGCTCTGTCACCCAAAATGACCTTCGAGTCTCAGAGGAGGAAAACGTTAAACATGACAGAGCCCCAAATCAAACGGAGACGTTTCAAACCAGATGTTGAACACAGCTGCAGAGGTTTGATCCAAGATTTACACATAAAATGGCTAAATGTCTCTCGGTCGTTTGCCAGGGACTAACTGATGCTCTAGTGATGATAGATAGATAGATAGATAGATAGATAGAAAACCAATCAGACGAAGTAAAGCTGCTTCCATTTGCTCAGATCAACATCTGGATGAGTTTGCAGGTGTCTGACAGTCACATACCTCCAACATCATCATCGTTGTCATCCTCCTCCTCCTCCTCCTGAATTCCTTCAGAAACCTGCTCCTCAAAGTCTCCGTCTCTCTGGACAAAACCCTGCAGTCAACAGTTTGGCAGCCGTTGGCTCGCACCGCCTCCCGTCCTTGTGCGCACACAGGTGCAGGAGGTGAAACAGGTGAAAGTGACAGGCAGCCATCACCATCATCACCATCAGCAGCAGCAGCAGCAGCACTAGCAGCAGCGGCTCATCTCTGCAGACTGCACCAAGCACCAGCGAGCCAGCTCTCATTGCCTTCCAGCAGTGTCAGCAGTCCTGAGGCGGCTGCAGATGAGAGTTTGTAGAAAGCAGCTCTTCATCCCCACCGCTGCTCTATTTCAGACAAATAACGTTAAGGACAATCAAGTTAGCAGATTATGCTGATTGCCTCCACCGGCTGGTGGCGACCTTTGTGGGTGAACTTGAGAGTCCTACACTGACAAACAATGGCCCTCATTGATCGATGGGTTTTAAAAATAAACTCCTGTGTGTGACAGCAGGAGGAAACAGACTGAATGTCCTCCTCTCTTTCTCTGGTTCTCACTCACAACTGTCTTTTCCCACTTGTTTACGATCAATAATACACAGACATCTACATTTTGATTAGTGATGACGTGACTCATTTATCTCTGTATCAACTGATCGGTTAGAAATCCTGCTGGAGGACTTGATCACAGGGGAAAGAAAATCTAGATCTAGACTGACCTCAGGTGTCAGAGGACAACAAATGGGCCACTGTGTCTTTTCTAACCATAAAGGAGCTAAGGAGCTAACATTAGCATTAACAGCTGTTTACATATCAGTCTGAAGTTCAGCATCACACGTCAACCCCCCCCCCCCCCCCCCAAAAAAAAAAACCTTTGTGATGTTTTGGTGTGGACGGGACGTTTCTGGGCAGGAGTCGTGTCTTCTTCCCAGCCAAAGACAGTAGGAGAGCTGCTAGGCCCGCTAGCTGTCCCGGATGCTAGCGAGCGCTGGCGGCGAATGCTAGCCGCCACCGCTAGCTCGAAGCTAACTTCCGCTAACGCTGGCCGCTAGCTCGAAGCTAACTTCCGCTAACGCTGGCCGCTAGCTCGACGCTAACTTCCGCTAACGGTGGCGGCTAACATCCGCCGCTAGTACCAGCTTCCCAGCTCACCGCAACGGCCCTCCTACTCGTTGTGGCATAGCCCTCGAGGTTCCCATTGCCTGGGTGTCTGGGTATCGGCCCGCGGCTCCAGCGCTTCACTCGGACTGTGTTTCCTTTTCTTTCCAGTCCTGACAACTGCCTCTACCGCCGCCGCCGCTGCCGCCGCCGCTGCTGCTGCCGCCGTCAGGGGCAGGAGGCTGCGCAGTTGAGCCCGTGAGGAGGGGCCCAGTTTGAATGTTGTGTTTACAAACTGCAAAGAAAAAAACCTCCAGAATCTAGCTCCCACAAGCAAGAAAAGAAAGCAGTTCTGTTTTGTTTTGGCCGCACAGCAAGGTATGCTAACCAGCTAGCCTCAGTGCTGCCAGACTGACTCACCACCATAGATGTGTCAGATACAGATTACATTACTTCTTGCATTGGAAATACAACATTGGCTGATGCTCTTTAATATGATAAAAAATATGTTGCAAAACTTATATTTAGCTCCTTTAAGAAACCGTGAGCTATCTAGAGTCCCTAACAGCTTGTGATTAATGCAACTCTACAGGTCAATTAAACCTCTTTAAGTCAGATAGACTAAAGCATCACTTGCTGCTGGACACTTTGGTGGGGCATTCAGGGCTATCAAGCATCGGGGGAAAATCGATTACTGGCACTGAAATGTTACCAAACAGCCAAGTAATGGAGCCTGTATCCCCCCCCCCCCACACACACACACACTCACTCTGCACCTTCACTGGGGGGCCGACACCACAGAACGAGGAGGAACCTCAGTGAATGTGCGAAACGGAGAAAAGCATCTCTACCAACAGATTTGCGTTTCATTAATCACACAGGATCCAGGCCACTGCAAAGCGCTCCATCTGCACCGCAGCCAATGTACAGGGAGGAGAGAAGAGAAAAAAAGCCTCACAGATTGGAGAGGCCCAACAGCAGACGACCACTCATTATAGGGAAACACAGCAGGATTGTAAAATGCTAATGCTCGCCATCATCACACAAGCTCGCTCCTATCCAAATGCTAAAAGGCCCCTTTCATTGCCAGCACTCTCACCTCCTAAATACTCCCACAACCACACCTCCGAAACGTATTCTTGGCTTTCAGTGCTGGATATTAAAATACACAGCGAACAGATCTTCGTTACAGCCACACAGTGACTGAAACCTGTTGGATCTTTGAGGCAAAAAAACAGCAACGAGAGAAAATGATGAAAAGATAGAAAGAAAGAAAAAAACACTACGGACAAGTGAGAGGGAGCGAGGAGGAGTGGGAGAGTGTAGGAAGGAATGAAACCAGGCGTGGGAAGGAGGAAGGGAAGCAACAGCAATCCAAGACCAGTGTGGTCACTAATGTTGTTCCATTAACAACAGGAGAACAGAGGGATGTGACCATCACAGGCCTCCAAGAGGAAGAGACAGGAACCCAAACATTGTTAGTGCAAACCACTCTGTTATTGCAGAAGCCGTCAAGGCCTCAGTGTGTGTGTGTGTGTGTGTGTGTGTGTGTGTCCTGCTGCCAACACAACAACCTTTTACCAACCTCTAACTGAACAACGGGGCTGCTGGTCTCCTCTCTATCTGCTGCTTTACCATCAATAAACAAAGACCTCATTAACACATATTGTCTGAGAATCCAGAGCCTGACGCGTCTTATTCAACACCTGGATCGTTCCTGATCATCTGCTCATTGACGACTGTTTAAAAAAAACCAACTGATCAATGATGATTTTCTACTACACCTTGTTTCTGTGCTGAGGTCACATGACAACTAACTTTGCAGATTAGTCATTTGCTCGGTTTGTCGTCACCGACCAGACAGTTACAGACATTAGACCTGTAGCGACCAGCTGGTCTGTTTAAGGGGTTAGAAGCTCAGCAGCTGCTGAGTGCATGTGAAATATTTACATCCTGATCATTTAAGTGGCCTTCACTGTCTTTTAATGAGCTTGTTATTTACTGTTTGCTGCAGCCGAGGAGATAATGAAGCTCAGGGACTTCTTCACTGTCAGTTGAAATCATGTAGAACTGATGAAGCGTCTTCTCTTGTAGCTCTGTGTTTGGTCTCCACCAGCTGCTGACCATGCATCATTATCTGGACCAGAGCAGTAACACAACAGACGACCCTTTGACCTCTTTGAACTCTGCTATCACACACACACAGAGTACGTTTACATGCACAGTTAAGTGTTGCTACGGTTACAGCTCTTCCAGCTTCTTTCATCTGATCTTCAGTTGCTTTGACTTTTGAGAGCGTCTCTTCACATGCATGACTTACACGTTACATGTGTTTTAAAACATGATGTCCTGTAAATGATCGATTAAAAGCAGGAATGAACGTGTCACCTGCTACTGATCGACTGCACAGGACAAAACCAGCAAACAGTCTGATTATCAGGCCAGAATAACATCCTGCTGCCTAAAATACTCACTCAGCAACAAATGTGTATTAATCCACAGCTAAAAATAGTCCCCAACACACACACACACACACACACAGTTTGCTTCAGTCGAGGTGAGACACACACACAGGAGAGGAGGTCTAACAGACAGACATGTTGTTTTAGACATTTTATGTGATTATCTCAACTCAGGAACTTTCTGATTGACTACCAAAGATCCTGACATTGATCCTGAGAGTGAGACGGCCGGAGGTAACATGGAGCTCTGTATCTGCAGTAACAGTGCAGCTGCTCTGACCTGCAGCCCTGCAGACTGGATGGACTGTGTTTCTGTGTGTGTCTCACTTTCCTGCCCAGGAAAGGTGAGAAGAATAGAGTCTTTTTCTATCCCCCCCCCCATACTTCTATATCCCCCCCACCCACCCACCCATCCCCACCCCCCTCCGGTCACTGAGACCCAGAGGCAGAGTCTAGACGGAGCCCCAGATGGGGGATTCATAAACTGCAACAAATGAAGACAAAATGCTTCCAGCTGCCCTCAGCGGCAGAGAGATGGATCTGCTCCTGGGCTGATATGTGAGGGTGGGGGGGGGGGCATTTAACAGGGTCTTCAGCCGGGCATGCAGCTCTGTCCCCGTCTGAGCTGCAGAGGGGAGCACAGTTTTCCTGCAGTGCAATTTGTCACCAGACGCATCCATTAGCATACGGTCAAACTTGATGCTGTCGAACCTTCAGCAGAGGAAACTGAAGAATCATGTGGCTGCAGCTACAGATCCACTATTGATCAGCTCTATTGATTGTCTCCCGGATGTGAAAAGGGTTTCTGTCCCTCCAACACATACTCAGACGAAGATGATTCATTTCTGCTGAGGGTGAACTGTTGCAGACCAAGTTTTCAATCGATCAACTAATCAATAATCACAAAAGTCTGTTCACGTATGGAGAAGTTGGTGCTTGATGGGCTGCAAAGCACAACGAGATCAAACACTGATCAAATGTGTGTGCAGTTCAGGTGAAACAGGAACATCCAGCTCCACCTGGCTCGTCAGATGTGACTATAAATACTCGGGCTCTGCATCACCTGTTTGCAGGTACAGACTCGCTCATCTGAACCCCTCTCACGTACGCGCTCACCTCACTGGTAAAACACTCCACTGCTAACTTTCTGCTGCCAAGGACAAAACTTGACCGGAGCCTCGGTGCACGGCACGTGCGGCTGCGTCAATGACAGCAGTGTGTGTGCGCGTGTGAGAGAGAGAGAGAGAGGTGTGTGACCTTTCTCCCGCATCCTACAGGTCCTACCGGCTGGACGTGTGCGTGATGCAGTGCGCTCACTGGCTCAAGTTGTTGTTGTTGTTGTTATGCACTTCGCTGCACGGATCCTGACAGCGCGGTGTGAGCGGATGATGATGATGCACCATGTTGCCGTCACTCCTGCACGAACACGACGGCGGAGACGCGCACGGAGCACGGAGTCAGCAGCGGGGTGTAGGTAGGCTACTCACCACCACGGAGGAGGAGGAGGAGGAGGAGGAGGAGGACGGTGTCTCCGCAGAGTCCGCGCGGCCACAGATGATGATGAGACGCTGTTGCATCGCCGCCGCCGCCGCCGCCGCTGCTGCTGCTGCTGCTGCTGCTGCTGCTGCAGGCAACACGCTGTCAGAGCACTGCGGTCCACATTGAACCGCTTCCCCGGCTCACGGCTCAGTGTGTGTGTATGTGTGTGTGTGAGAGAGAGAGAGAGAGAGAGAGAGAGAGACAGTGTGTGTGTGTGGGTATGTGAGGGAGGGGGACGCTCTGTAACACGTCAGTCAGGTGGACACAGACGTGATGCTGTGAAACGGACGGATCCTCGTCGGGTGTTTTGCAGCTCACACTCATCTCAACTCTCTCTCTCTCTCTCTCTCTCTCTCTCGCTCTGTCTCTCTCTCTCGCTCCGTCTTTCCCGTACAGCCCCCCCCCCCACCGGCTCGGGCATGCCCAGTCCCTGCAGCCTCCTTCACCACTTAGTTGCAAGTTAATCATGTGAAGCAACTTTCATCTGCAGTGAATTTCGATGAACTTCACACGAGGCAACACACGAAGAGGCTGTGATGTAAAAACACACAAGACAAGTCAGAAAAGATCAAATCAGAACATCGAAGTATTGAGTATTGATCTATAGGTGTGTTTCTGTGCACTGAATCATAAACTGTAAATAAAGATGGACGCCACCTGTGTGACATCACTACTCAGGTGTCTGAAGCTCACTGATGAGCACTGCTACCAGCTTGACAGTGTCTGACTTGACTCCGCCCACTAAGTCCTGGCTATTCCAAATATGGGCAAAGAGGAGGGGCCTGTGCACCTGAGACATCATAAACACATCAACCTGTCAAAGCTACTTCAAAGCCTTTGTAAAACTCAATTAGTTTCTTTCTGCTGCATGTTAAACGCTCTCTAGTGGCCGTTAGAGGAACTGCAGCTTTTGGTTCTTGATGCTATTTGATTCTTCATTATTTGTGCAACATATTTGATTATAATGAAAAAGAATAAAACAAAAATAATATAGTAGGACAGTAAAGGTATTCATAGATGAAACAAGATGATAAAATCACCTGTTACGCAGAGTTTGAAGCAGCTGAGACGTTCTCTGATGTTCCACAGCGACGGGTGTGACTGCTGCTGCTGCTGCTGCTGCTGATGTCCATGCTCGTCCCAACTGTCGACCTCATTTCCTCCCAGAGACATTAACGTCAATTTGCTGCTCGACTCTCCTCCTCTCAGATGCATTAAGACGGAGTTCATTATAACTCCTGCTGCTATCACCCCTCTGGATCTTGTTCTGGTCTAAATGGAAGTCCCACTGCTGCGCTGACATGGAAATTAATAATGTAGACACATGAGCAGCTGAGACAGAGGCGGTCCAGTTGTATCATGCACCAGGCGTCTGCATCCATGACTAAAGTGTTAATTTGTGCGACACCGTTTTATGTCTCTGTGTGATCTGTTAATTCACACAACGTCCAATGACACAAGATGCAACAGGTTCAGAGCTGAAGCTCTTTAGTGTATGATACGTGCTGATGTGCAGACAACACTGTAAAAGGGCTGTTGTGTTCAGGTCAGTGAATAAACAATAACAGAGGATTTCTCTTTACTTTTCTTCTCCTTCACTTTATATCATTTTAGATCAGACCACTGCACCTGTGTATATGTTGTACTCTATTCCACTGGTTCATAGGAAAACAATGACAAAGGTTAAACTGACTTTTAAACAGGTTTTCTATGCTTTGAATCCAGTTTCTCCTTCTCTGCACTCAGAGCAGAGCTGTGCTGCTCTTGGCCGCCACCTGCTGGCAGAGAGAAGAACATCATGTACTGTGGTGGTGATTCAGCTGAGTGCAGCACAGTTTTAGCTTGTTTTCATGTTTCTCTCAACAGCTCTTCTTCTCCCTTCAGAAGCTGCTTCACTTTTACACTGCAGAGCCATCGAGTCTCCTCTGGTTAAAGTTCATTGATCGATCTGACGGCTGCTCTGTGTGTAGTCCTTCATGTTTTGTCCAGCAGGAGACTCCCCATGTTCACACACTCTGTGATGCTTTCACCCTGCAGAAGATTTCTGACCCGATCAAAACTGATCAATATAAAACATTATTTTTATTCATCTTTTATGTCTATTCTCTATGATGTTTCTTTCAATCTGATTAAACCGAGTTTCTAAACTACTAAAAATGTCAAACAAACAACACTGTCACATGTGAAAGGCAATGAATGATAATCAAAGATCAATTCATGCACAGATCTCACAACTGTTTCATATCAAATCTGAATCTTACATCTGTAGCTGATCCAAAGAAGAAGTTGCAAAAAGTCTGAATGTGGACGTCAGACTGTGTGTTTTAACACAGATGAGGTGGATGATCACAGGTCGATTTGCTCATCACCTGCTCTGAGAATCTTATCATGAAACTGTCCGTCTGATCATTTCTCAATAAAGTCTCTGATCAGTTGCATCATAACGGACCTGGTTATCTTTACCCTGTTGCTCGTGTCCAGTGCTTGGACTCTTATGTAACCGCTCACCTCGCTGCTTCACATGCAGCCTCAGTGACTCACTGGCCTTTAGCACAGATTCCTGCTGCACAACAATGAGCAAATTCAGTTTTAGTGAGCAATTACAGTAAAGATTAGCCAGTAAAGATAAAGAACCAATCACTGCACAGGTGTGAGGAGGCAGCACCTGGGTTTTACAGACTAGTAACACGTGGAGATTAAAGGCCTCAGTGAAACTTCCCTTGACTTTTCCTTGAATCAAAGCATCACAAGATATCACAAAACGAGCCCTTTATGAAACTCACCTGTTGGTATTTTTGGACATATTTTAGCGCGAGTGTCAATAAAATATCAATAAATATCTTGTTTTGTTTGATCAAAGAAGATGTGGAGTTTATTGTGACAGAGAAAACCGACAGTATCCAGATTAACAAGCAGAATAAAAGATAAAGTCAGTTTGTGCACCGTTCATTTCTGTTAATTACACAACTTTACAGATCTGTAAATAATGATCTTTGTTATCATTATTATTATCGATTTATTGAATAATATTGGACAACATGGTTATTGACACATTAATATACACGTTGTTAATAATGCAGATTAAACATTGAAGGTAACTAGTTACCAAATTAATGTAGTGGAACAAAATACTCAAAGTTTTCTACAGAAGAGTAAATGTACTTAGTTACTTTCCACCATTACAAACCAGGAGCGTGCACTGGTCTCACACTGGTCTCTGTCTCTTTGGACTCAGCTATCTCAGTGTTCACGTTTGCACCTGACGATAAGACGTCACACACTCAAGCCCCGCCCCCTTAGTCTCCATCACTGCATGCTTCGAGACCGAGAACGTGCTCCCCACCATTGCGTCAAGCAGCTCACTAACAGCGCGAGACAAACCGGAAACTTGCACTTTGGCCTTCACGATAAAAGTCCTAACTGTAATTTATTTTCCTTTTCATTTATTAATAAAACCTCTAAATTCTTGATCAGTGCCGTATCTATAAAGAGACAACAAATGAACAGCTGAAAGAGACAATAAGTCGTGTCCACAGCCAATAACTTAATGCACTAGCACTTGTTGTTGTCTTTTTGAACCGTAATCGTGTTGTAGCTTCTCTATTTTGTTTGCACTATGAGTAAGAGAAATCATATGAGGAGAACTTTCTCACCATTAAGATACTTAGACAAATAAAATCAACACTCCCTGTCATTTAAAAACATTTTAAAGTCAAAATAAGTCGATTTAAAAAAAATATATTCACCTGTTTAGCTGCGGCAGGTTTTATTTTGAAAGGCT
This sequence comes from Caranx ignobilis, assembly GCA_021432705.1. Classification (NCBI taxonomy): domain Eukaryota; kingdom Metazoa; phylum Chordata; class Actinopteri; order Carangiformes; family Carangidae; genus Caranx; species Caranx ignobilis. The sequence continues at coordinate 1,385,031 of MU269988.1, forward strand.
GTAGCGGAAGCTGGTGATGTCACAGTAGGTACCTTGTTCCCCTGACGACAGTGGGAAGTGCATCTGGCGGAGCCGCATCCTCCCATCGCCCTGGTCGGACTCCAACAACCCGGCGACACCACAGCTGGATAAACGGGCACCGGGCGCTCGGCTCCCCCGTCACTTCAGTCGACCACTCGGCGCGGTCGTGTTCGCTCCGTCCCTTGTCCGTCTCTCCTTCCTTCCCTCCTTCTAGAAAGTTCCGGAGCGCGGGAATTCAACGGAAGTGAAAAAGCTCCTAAAAGTAAAAGAAGAAGAAGAAGAAGAAGAAGAAAAATGAACGAGAGTGAGCTGAGTTCTCCGCTAGCGGGGTACGACTTCGAGCGGCGTTTCGACGAACGACGAGCGCTGGAATGGATGCAGGAAAACTGGTAAGATGGAAATAAGATGTTTAACTTACAGGAACAACGGGGGAGAAAGTAAAAAATGTCGCCGCCGCCGCCGCCGCCGGCTCCCTCCGCCTCCTCTCCGGCGGCAGACCGCGGTGGGTGGTGGGTGGTCGGCTGCTTCATGTCCCGCCGGGCTGCTGCTGCTGCTGCCGCTGCTGCCGCCCGCCGGCCATGCGGAACCGCCGGTGTCTTCCTGTTGTAATGTGATTTATAATCCACTGTAATGCATCGTTATTTAGCCCGAAGCCCGTTAATATTAGGAGCCCGGTTGTTACCCGCTTTAATTCAAATGTCCTTGAGGATGCAGTGATATGTGTCACAGGCCAGAGACTGTCTGATGAAACCACCAGATTACTGTTAATTAACACCATTTTAATCAAATGCAACTCTACTGTGGTGTAGAGATATTCATTTACCACAGAAAGCCATGCATTTAATATGTTTACTAAAGTACAAGTGCAAAAGTATTTGCATAAAAATCAGTAGTGATTTGACAGGTTATTGTTTATTATGGTGCAGCTGGTAGATTTAATGATCTTATATTATTATCTTATATTTACAAGACTTTTAAAGATTCATATCCATCTCTGCAAAGTTGCAATGAGGATTTCTTTAGGCTTTTCAGGCCACATTGAGGCTTGAGTCCATACTTATAATATATAATGATGCACTATAACTTATTGTTGTGTCATTAATCTGAAGCTGCAGATGAACTCGTAGCTGAAGATGTTACATAACCTGTGAGTGGTGCAGGAATGGGAAGTAATTCAAGCTGTAATCACGTCTGGGGTTTATGTAAAAGTTTCCTGCTTGTCCAATAAATAGTCCCGCAGAGAGGGAGTGATCCCTCATTGAGCAACTCCGCCACCGAAACCTAGTAACACCACATTTTTTAGCCTCATGCTGATGTCGCCGTGCGCGACTGCAGCCTCGTAACGCGCGTGTTTCTGTCACTGAGGCGAATGAGATGTCAAAGCCAGACACATAAACCTCTGGAGGAAAATCTGCAGCAGCCAAACGCTTCCCATCCATCCTCCACGCCGTGCGGGAGCTGCACACTCTGCACTCGGCATAAAACATAAACACAAGTGAATGATGACAACAGGCGGAGAGCAGGCAGCCTTCCTGCTCTATAAAGGACTTAAGCAATTGATCAGGTCTGCAAATTATTGATTAATGAGGTGCACTGTATGTCTCACCGATGGATTAAAACACTGCACTGCCTCCTTTACAACATGTGAACCACCTCAGATCTTCACTGGTGTTTAAGTGCAAGATTTTTGGCTGAAGAAATGTCAGAAATTTGAAAAAAAAAACTTTATTTAAATAGTTTAAATTTCTGAGCAGACGTCCAGGTTTCGCTCAGTGTCACAGACGCTTTATGGTGGGTGAAAGAAAAACATGCAGAGCTTGATATGCAGCTCTGTCCTCTCTGCAGAGGACACATGCACACACACGTGCACATTTACACAGGAGTGCAATTAAAGTCGTGTTGCACGGTCGTGCGGTCGCAGTTGGCAGAGGTGGAGGCGTCCTCTGTCCTATCAGCTCCAGTATTAATGATCACACACCTTTAGCCTGCTGTAATAGCTCTTCTGCTGCTTTATCTATCTCACACACACACACACACACACACACACACACACATCTCCTCGTGTGTGTGTGTTGAGGGCTGCTGAGCACCAGGGTCAGATTCCTTTAATCCATCAGCATCATAGCTTCATTTTCCCGAAGGTTAATATTTTATTTTGACAGTTTTTACTTCCTGTCACCGACACCTGGACCCTGAGTTCTGATCCGACACCTGACACCTCTGAGTTTTAGCTCTGGATCAATATCAGGATCAGATGTGAGCTCACATGAGGTCACGGTACCAACAGCTGGATGTAACTGAGAGGTCACGTCTCACCTGTCTCACCTGTCTCACCTCACCTGAGCCTCAGGTGTGCACTAAACTACTGCACATTATGATCAATATAGTTCTGTGACGTCGTGTCATGTTGCAGGTTTATTTCACTTCCTTGTTAGGATCATTGATTTAAGATTTATTGATTATTGATTATCAAGTAAAAATATCAAACCTTTGTTGGTTTCAGCTTCAAAATAAAACACCTGGTCAAAAGAAAGAAGAGATGTGAAGATGTTGTTTCCATTTTCTGACAGTTTATTGATTAATTGATAAATCACTGAGGTACCAGGCTGATCTACGGAAGCCCTAAGTGGACATACGTTCACATTCGCTATTAAAGCAACGCTTCGTTTTCTGGAGACCTTGAGAGAACGATCCTGTTATCTCTGTGTCGATAACATGGATGAGCGTGTGTCCTCTCTGGGCTTCCATACTGATCACAGGCAGGGTTTCTTCCTGCCTCCCTGTGGGACCCACCCGGGGGCGATTATCAGAAACCCCTGCAGCATTAACTGGGTCAAGCATCATCAGCGGCGGCGGCGGCAGCATCCACTCACTCAGACTAATATGTATTGTGCCAATCTGGATTTGTCATCTGGCTTTTTTCCCAAAAACCTCACACACACACACACACACACACACACACACACACACACACACGGCGTCACAGATGTCCCACACTCTACAGACAGACAGGCCGTAAAATAAACCACACAGGGTCGGTGTGTGTTTTCACTGTGGTCGGCTGTAACTGATCCAGAGTCAGCGCAGGAGCCGATAATCCAGGTGAAAACTGCCTCATCACTGAGACCTGCAGTCGTAACGATCGGCCTGAGCTGCTGACTCATCCTCGGCCTTTCCTCATGTTTTATATGAAACTGACAGAACCGTGAGGTCGTGACCCGGCGCGGCAGACAGACGGTGACGTTGTGTCATATTTGTTTTTTAATTGCACTCGTCTGGTCCTTTCACCCTAATTGTGTAACGTCCTTATGCAACAGCGTGTGCAGCACATCTGTGCAATCGTCTTGTGCGTGTGTGTCAGGGTCTGATGAGGTGACCCAGGGTTTAGACTCCACGCCGGTCGTCTTCCTCTTCTCTAACGGCCGGTCTGACACGGGTCGAAGTCCGAGGAGGGCGAGTGACGCTGGAGGTTGTTTCGCTCCACGCTGTCGGCTCGTCTCTCACTTCTGTATCTGTATCTATATTATATTCAGGTGCTTTACAGGATGAGATCAAGACCTGACCATATGTCTGTGTTTGTCTTTTAACATGTTAACAACTTCATTTTTGCTTTTATTACACCTTTACCTTCATTTTCTCTCGTCTTGTAGCACCTGTGACATCATGTGGGGATAAGTGAAGTATCTCTGTGTTTGTGACGGCGCTGTTGCCGGGCAGACTGACTGTGTCGTAAACCTTGATTCCTGAACGTCATGAACGTGAGGTGCTCTGATAAGGTTTTATTCGACCTTCATATTGTTGTCATGTCGTCATCATTAGGTCAGATTAGCGGCTGAAACGTCGTCATCGTGTCCTGGCGTTCGGGCTCCACAGTGGACTCGACCTAATTCCAGTTACTTCCAGTTTACTTTGGTCCCTGTGGATCCTGGTCCACGTTCTGGTCTCCATGTGTCGTTGGGAAACAGGATGTAATACGTGATAATTGATCAGTTCAAGGGTGAAAACACTGGATTGTTACACTTTGAAAACTAAACCAGATCCTTTTACACCTGGAACAAAAAACAGGAGCTGCTGTTGTTTAAAGCAGAACAAGAAGAGTTGTGTTAACTAATTATCATACTGCTGATTAAATCGACTAACGAGTGTGTGTGTGTGTGTGTGTGTGTGTGTTGTGTGTTTCCTCAGGACCAGCTCGTTCATGTTCTGTGGCCTGTATGCTGCACTCGTCTTCGGAGGTCAACACTTCATGAGGGAGAGGCCGAAGCTGAACCTGCGACGCCCGTTAGTGCTGTGGTCGCTCAGCCTGGCCGTGTTCAGGTGAGTCTCAAAGGGGGCGGGGCTTCTCCTCACCTCATGTCACAGTGCAGGCGACCTGAAATGATGGAGGCCTGAGGGAGGAGACGTGCGTTTATTAGAAATCAGATTCAGCAAACACACAAACAGGACGTTCGTCTTTCTGCTGCAGAAACACTTTTAAAAAGATTCAAGACGTTTGCGTGTTGCATGATTTCCTGTTAAAGCTCTGTTTGAATCAGACGTTCAGATTTTACTCGCGTGCCATTAGATGAGGTCGCAGATTACAGTAATACTCTGGGGAATTATGTCATTTATGTGAAATCCAATTACAACATGAAAACCACACTTTGACTTTTAAAACCTCTGCTACATGTGGCTCAGTGTGACAGAGCTCCACACGCCCTCCCTCCCTCACAAAAGAACCAAACCCAAACATGATGTGTCTGTGAGTAATGGCTGCCAGGAGGTTTGTAGAGATTGTGACCCAGTTGGCAGGTCGCAGCAGGCGGAGCCGCCGTCCTGAGCTCACAGCTCCATCACCGAGCCCTTGCTCTAATCTTAATCCCTGGGAGCGGTGGGTGTAACCTGCCCCTCTCCACCCTCAGCTGTCTGCACACAGGCCACCACAGGACGGGGTGATGGGAGGATGTCACAGTAACCGAGCAGCCAGCTGCACACACACACACACACACACACACACACTCACTATATAACACTGAGTATTTGTTAATCCGCCGATGAAAGTAGTCCCCAGTGAATCTCTGTTTCCTCCTGTTTCTTTTGGGAATGATAGAAACTGCAGTGAGCAGCTGTTTCAGGACGTTAGGACAGTGAAGCAGCTCTGAGCAGAACAAACCAAAACACTCAGAACAAAACTTTCTCATGACGAGGAGGCAGATCACTCACATGTCTGTATGTCGTGTTTGTGTGTGCGCAGCATCATCGGCGCCCTCAGGACCGGACTCTACATGCTGCACGTTCTCACCACCAGCGGCTTCAGACAGTCCGTGTGTGACACCAGTTTCTACAGCGCCCCCGTCACCAAGTTCTGGGCCTACGCCTTCGTCCTCAGCAAGGCCCCTGAGCTCGGTGAGTCGAGCCGGTACAGACGGAGCCGCACGAAGCTCCTCCTCACTGATCGCTTTCTGAAAACATATTACATCAAGTCAGATTTTATATAACATGTAATATTGTTGTTTGTTGTAATCAAAGAAGAGCTCAGGCTCCAATAACAAACGAGTTTGATGAGATGAATTTGATCTTGAATAAGATCAGGCGGTCTCTGTTCGTCCTTTAAAGTCTCTTCCAGCTGCTTTTATTTAACTAACTCTGGCTCTAATACGATGTCACAGCATCACACGTTTAACTGCCTTTGTCAAAGATTAGATGTTTATACCTCTCTGTGGGTAAAGACGTTGGGCATGAATCCCTCACCCATCAACTCCATCACAGATTAGATTTTCCTGCAGCAGTGACGTCCTGGATTTTAGCTCCAGACCTGCAGGACATACTCCGCCTCAGTCTTGAGGATCGTTCCTCTGAGCTCTTGAAGCTTCCAGTAAATCCCACAGCCATTATCTTAAGAGCCGCCTCGGTGGAGGAGGAAGTCGTCTCCACGTCTCAGCAGTTAATCTCATCTCTCTCCGGTCGCTCTGGGAAATGATGCTGAGCTGGCAGGAAGGTTCTGTTAGAGAGTGATGGATCCAGACGATGGGTCCTGACGCTGCAGACAGGAAGTGTGTGTCTTCACAGCCTGTGCTTGTGACTGACTTCCTGTCCTCCCTCAGGTGACACCGTCTTCATCGTCCTCAGGAAGCAGCGCCTCATCTTCCTGCACTGGTACCACCACATCACCGTGCTGCTCTACTCCTGGTACTCCTACAAGGACCAGGTGGCGGGCGGCGGCTGGTTCATGACCATGAACTACATCGTTCACTCGTTCATGTACACCTACTATGCGGCGCGGGCGGCCGGCGTGCGGGTGCCCCGCCCCTGCGCCATGATAATCACCACCTCCCAGATCCTGCAGATGGTGATGGGCCTGGCCGTGCTGGGGGGGTCTACCACTGGATGCACGAGGTCCGCTGCCCCTCCAACATGCACAACATCACATGGGGCTCGCTCATGTACCTGAGCTACCTGATCCTGTTCGCCTTGTTCTTCTACAACTCCTACCTCAAGGGCTCCTCCTCCGAGGAGAAGAGATCCAAGGCAGAGTAGAGCCTCAGCGCCGTCCTCCACCGTCGGATTAAAGTGTGCCATAAGCAGAATCGACCAACAGTGAGGCACCGCCAGTGTGTGAGTCACAGCTTGTTAACCCAACTGCTCCGTCCTTCGTCCTCCTCCTCCTTCTTCTCCTCCTCCTCCTCCTCCTCCTCGCTACGACACGTCACCTGACTCTGTAGCTGAAACCGCTGCAGGACGGAGGAGGTCGGCCCGGAAGCTGCACAGTTTAATATGATCTCATGATTAGTTGGAAGAACAAAAATAACGGAACGATCATAAAAGCTTAGGGACCATGTTTGTGTTTGACTCATGTAGTTCTCACCTTGTTTTAAATGGTTGCCTTGGCAACCAGCGCTCACAAAAACAAAACAAACTTCCACACGAAGGCCACGTCGCAGGAGGTTTGTTTGTTGCATCTAAAAGCTCTGAACAACAAAAATGTACTTCACTATTAATTGTCAAAGCAGCTCTTTGTAAATGCTGCTGTTGCTACATAGCTAGCGTTAGCATCACCAGATGTCATGGTTAAGACAAGAGGTCCGAGGACCTGGACTGGCTGGTTAGCATGCTAACTTTAGCAGTGATAGAACAAAAGGATTGTTTTCCATCTCTGGATCCAGCTGTTGAATTTAGTGAGTAAACATCTGTCGATGCTAACGTTAGCTATGTAGCATTAGGTCACACATAGCTCCTTTATTTTAAAGGGGTTTCTTCAGTAATTGTCAGAATCAGTTTGTTTACACTCTTTCCTAGTGTGAGATGAGTAAAAACCACTTCAGTCTTATGTATGGGGTCAGGGGGTGTGGTTAGCATAAGCTTAGCATAAAGACTGAAAACAGGGGGAAACAGCTAGCCTAGCACCTTCTGAAGCTAACTCACCTGCTCTTTAACTGCAACGTAGAAGCAGTGCATTGAATTTTAAAGGGAACTACTTCTTCTCTAATGACAGTTGCATCCACCCGCCAGCCACATCTTCGTCATCATCATCATCATCATCACAGCTGCACTAATGATGACATTTACATTTACATGTCGTTTGTTTACAGATAAAAATAATAATAATGCAGCTCATTGGTCAGTGAGATTTTTGGGTGTATTTTTCCGCTCTGTCTGCAGTCGTTATATTTAGCTAACTGAACCACACCCTGCATACTTTCTCACACACACACACACACACGCGCGCGCGCACACACACACACACACGAGTGGTATCATCTGATGCTCAGAAAGATGTTTACTTCCCATAATGTTGAACGATTCCTCTGAAATAATGTGTTTTAGCCTTTAGCACAACTGTAACCTGCAGCTATAGGATTAACAAGGGAACAATGACTTCACATGCACTACAACAACACACACACACACACACACACACACACACACCATGTAAAACATGCACTTCTGTGATCATGTCACACCACCCTCTCTCCCTTCAACCATGTAAGACAGAATCTTTTTATCAGTCTGTGTTTCCAGCAAATGCAGCCAAGCTAACACACACACACACACACACACACACACACACACATAAACTCAACTTGTAATTCATGTCCTGCTCATACCACACAAGCTGCGACAGGATAACATCTGAGTGATGAACACATTCCTCCGTCCTGCAGCAAATTACGTCCAGGAAGTAGGCTTCAGCGACATGTCGAACACGTCCTGCCGTCCCCGTCTTCATGTTTACACAGCGTGCACACACACACACACACACACACACACACACTCTGCCTTCTTACACTGAGCCACCGCATGTCTGCATCTCACCTGTGTGAATGAGGAGGGGGCACAGCAGCAAAACATTCAGTGATAAACCTGCATCAATGTGTTTTAACTTTGACTCTGTTGTGGTCACATGATCGTCTGCGCTGCTAAGAAGGAAGAAACCAGGCAGTGTGTCCGCTGTAAATATCAGAATCTATTTATTTTCTTAATATATATAACATGGTCGATGTTAGAGGATGACACGAGGCTGGATGCACAACGGGCGGTTGTCACAGCGACAGGAGGCCGGTCTCTGGAGAGTCCTGAGGAGAGTTTTGCATGTCTTGCCGTGGCTCCATAGCTGCCGCTCGCATCACCAGATATTAACCAACCAGTCTTCAACACAAGACGCTCCAGAGACAAATACTCGTTAGCCACCAGCCTCGTAATCTGTCCCACGATGGTCCAGTGTGTGTCCAGCCTTGAGGACGAGTAGCCGCTCTCTGTCTTCGTGTCGTGTCCATGATCCTAACACCGTTTTGCCTCTGGACTCTACAGAGACAGAGGGTAATTGTAAAGATCGAGTCAAAAGAAAAAAAGCCATTAATGCTCGCTGTCTGGAGACGACGGTGTAATGACGTGTTTCATATTGTCCTCTTTGCTTTTCCTGTGTTTTTTGGCCTCGTGCTCTTTTCGGGAGAAGCTTCCTCAGTGTTGACGTGTTTTACAGACACTTGTTGGAGTTTTTTCTGACCATTACGTCACTGTTTGTTTACATTTTGTCTTCTCACTGTTGTTGTGTGTTTGTGTCAGTGATGCAGTTAGAGTTAGTTAGTTAGGCTTTCTGTTGCCTTCCTGTTGCAGACCTGGAGTTTTAAAGGTCCCATATTTTAGAGTTGAAGTGTAGTGCAGTGTAGTTCTCCTGGAGCTCCAGCCAATCAGAAGAGACGAGGCTCTGAGCCTCTCTTCTGATTGGCTGGCTGTTTCTTGAATGATCCAGTGAAACAAACAGAGCAGATTTCAGAATAAAACACCAAATCAGGCAAGAGATGGATGGATGGTGGGTCCAGGTGGTGGGCGGGGCTTGATATGACAGCTCTGTTGTGACATCACAAAGTGACAGGAAGTCCTGACCGCTGGTTTTAAGGCTCAGTGTCTGAATACAGGCTGTGTGCATTTCTCTGTGGACTGAGGCTCTGACACTTTCACAGTATTAATATAGAACCTAGAGCTGATCAATAATCACACTACACATGGACGTCTACCTTTATACTGTAAAAACATATGGGACCTTTAAAAACGACCAAATATCCCCATTTCACTGTTAAATCACTGTACGACAACTCAGAGGATGTGACGCCTCGTTGTGACATCATTAAACTTGAACTTATTATCAACCATTTGTTTTGTGCCAAACAATGTTTTTGTTTTGTTTTGTTTGTTCACTCTTCTTCTTCTTCTTCTTCTTCTTCTTCTTCTTTGTGAAGTCTCCACACTGAGTTGTTCGCCCCTGTGGATTCAGCTGAAGGGAAAAAACATACAGTTAAAGGGCTGTTGATGTTAAAATACTGTTCAAATAAATCCATCCTGGTTTTAAAATGAACTCCTCCTGGTTGTTTGTGAGTCTCCTCGGTCGCTGGGAGGTGAGTCTACCTCCTGTTACCTGTCGTAACAAAACTTAACTCATTCCACTGTATTTCCTCAACACACTGGTTCAGGTTGAGACTGTGAGGGTCGGCTGGAGGAGGATGAAACTGTAAAGTTCACATCCTCGGCTCAGGCCTGTGAACGTCTCATCACAGAGGGGCCATTGTTTCCGCTGGGCCTAAACAAACCTACACTTGTTTACTGTTACAGTCTGAACTGAGAGTGAAGTGATCCGACGTGTATTTATCTCATCAGCGTCAGATTGTCTCTGCAGCCCTTGAACGCATCATCTGTGTCATGTCTTCATCTAATATCTGTCAGTTTGTTTGTTTTCATGTTTCTGTTGGAGACGTTTTGTCTCTGTGCAGCAGCAGCAGCAGAAGAAGAAGATTATCTCCTGTCCTCAGGATGAATCCATCTCTCTGATGACCTCCGTCCTCCATCGTCATGACAACACACGCCCCAGAGTAACAGTGAAACAACGGTGTGAACCCCAGGGTCTTAAAACAAGCAGCAATGAGTTAATGGAGGACAAAACTCTGCTCAGCTCAGTTTGTCCAGCCATCCATCCTCTGGCCTGTGGCGCCCCCGTGTGGCGGAGCAGTAGCAGGAGGTTGTGTTTTGTTGTTGTTGGCCGTGAGCACTTCATGTACCAGAAAAAAACTCTGGAAACAGCAGCTTCAGCTTTACTTAAAATACTCCCATTGATTTCTCCGACTTCAGCAGCAGCAGCTAATTGGAAACAGATGTGTGAACCTCTGGCACAGGGGAGCACGCGAGGAGCCACGTGACGTTGCCTTCAGGGCCCGTGGAAAAAAACAGGTAATTGAGAGAAAAGAAGAAAAAGTTTTTGTTCTTTAATCTTGACTTTGTGATAAAAACACTCGGACGCATTTTCCCTCTTTGCTCTGACGCTGGTAGTGAGACGTTCACGGACGGTGGGAGCATCAGATGAAACGTTCACAACACTTTTTAAACGTGTTTTTCTCAAACTAAATCTATAAACGTCGCGTGTTTTGGAGGGAAAGTTTTACGTAGAGCAAAAGTAAAGTAGCGAGTAAAGTACTTAGTTACTGCAGGATTGTCCAGCCCCACGTGACACAGGTCTCTCAGTCTCCAGCTGCCAACATCTGGACACAGGAGTTTACCAGAAACACCTGAAAGCAGCGTAGTAGTTTTTCTCGGAAACATTTTCGACATGTTTAAGAAAAAAAAACATATGGAACACAATCTCCCTGACACACACACACACACACACACACACACACACACAGTGTCTGGATCATATATAGAAGAATGTAAATGTGATTTAAACCAGTACATTTTCAAGTTAATGTGTGTGTGTGTGTGTGTGTGTGTGTGGGCGGAGTTTAAAGTCAGTGACTCCAGCTGCTCCGCCCACACCGGATCACTACGACCAGGAGCGGAGAGAGAGAGGGATGAATGAAAAGAGAGGAACGACCCTGCTGTGATTGACCATCTTCATCATCACCATCAACATCTGCATCATCGTCTTCCTCCCCGCTGTCACATCTGGACCATGACACCAGCTCAGACTCTGCAGCTCCGAGCGACTTGTTCCAACTTCCCCCGGAGTCCGGAGCAGCTGAGATGAGACGCGGAGCCTGAAGCTTTTACACCGAGGAAACAGAGGTACACACCGGGCACGAGCCCTCCGCGTGCACCGCTGCTGCTGCTGCTGCAGCTTCACCTGTGCTTCTGCTAAAAGTGAGGAAGCAGGCGAGCAGCAGTGTTTTCAGAGGGATGAAACACCAGCAGGGAAACAGGTCGTTTCTGTGTTTGTTAGAAAACTGAGCATCAAAGTGAATATTTTGTTTTTATAAAACATTATGTGACGTTTCACACGGTCACTGATGTCTGACACACACATACAGGAGCTGACAGAAAACATGACTGTAAGCATCAAGGTGATTGTTAGAAAGCTGTCAATTCTTGTTATTGATTGATTGATTGATGGTTAAAATCATTTCCTGAGCAAAATCTATCGTTAGAGTTTGATGTGAAGATTTGCTGCTTTTCTTTGTCTCAGGTTTCAGTGAAACTTGTGTCGCAACGTCAACATGTTATTAGGGGCCAGGCTGCTGGGAACCTATTGTTATTGCCAGTCTTCTTCTTCTTCTTCTTCTTCTTCTTAGGCATCCTACTTCTCAGGCATGAAAAGTCACCAAACATTGCACAAAGCTCCGGCTCTGAGCCCAGGTCAATATCCCTCCTGGGTTGGTTTGGTAGGACTTTGAAAATTCCTCCCAAACCAACCGTACGCGCTACAGTTTTGCAGCTTTCATGCTGCAGAAACCTCTGTCTGTTTAAACTCAGTGCAAATGATGAAGTCCATCATTCTGTTTCCTTCAAAAACCGTTAAACCTATTAAACCTTTCTTGTCCCACAACTTCTGCTCAGTTGACACCAGATTTGCTGCGACAGCATCTTCACACCGTCCTGACAAACTGAGCCTCCAGTGCATGAAAACGTCTGCCTGTAAACAGCACTGTTAACATGTACAGGCCATTTCCTGCTAAATACATTTTCAATCTTGGAGTCGTGGCTGATGAAGTTTGTCAAACATCAGGATTTTATCTCAAAGACTGAGTTGTTGAAATCATGTTGACTTCTGCTCTCGTGGGAACAACGATGTAAGAACGGAGTTTTTAAACATCAGGTTTTCACTTAAGAAGTAAAACACTTATCGTTAAAGACAAATCACCAACATTTTCATGCTGTTAAATATCAGATTTTAGTCTTGATCACAGAATTTATGACCTTTTGACACTTTCTGAGATCTGCCTTGACAGCTGCTGCCTGGCTGCTGGCTGCCTGAGTCCATGTGCCGACATGACATGACTGTTTTTGGTTCCCTGAGGAGAGGATTCATTTATCATTTTCATACTGTGAACGAGACTTTACATGTGTATTAACGCATCAACAGAACTAGACTGTGTGATTGACAGCTGCTGTGAGGGCCCCAGAAACACCCGGGGCCCTAAAACCCAACTGGAGTTTCTGGAGCCTGTGATCACATGAGCTTCATCAGCTCAAATACACCGAGGTCTGAAGTCTTGCACTTAACACTGTGTCTGCTGTGTGTTGTGTTGTGTTGTGTTTCTCTGCAGCAGCTCATCATGTCCATGTGGATGATCCTTCCTGTCAGCCTGCCCGTCTTCACCATCACGGGAATATGGGTCGTGTAAGTTCCTCTCACTTATGCACAACGACATAAACACCTGATGAACTGGCGGTGACGACCTGAGCCGGCCGCTCAAAGTTCATCTATACATGTGAACATGTTTCCTTTTTTGGAAAGAAAACTGCAACAGTTTGTTTGTTCAGCGATTGTGTAGGAGAAACATCGTCCTTGAAATTCCTTCTTCTCTGCACAGTTACATCTGTAGCTATGCAGCTTCCTCTTCTGTGGTGGAAATGAGCGACCAGGGTCATTCAGCGTCTGCGAGTCAGCATGAACTGGTTTTAACACATCAACCACATCTGTAATAGTCTAGAAGGCTGATTCCACTCATGTAGAGCTTAGTTTTAACATAAAGAAACAAAGTCACACTAAAAATCTTTGATTTACTGGAGTTCAACAGCAGCAGTAAATTCAGACGCCCTCCACTTCTTCTCTACATAAATAAAGAGGTGGAGACTTTAGAGAGGAAGAAGAAGATTTAAGAGTGAGCTGATGAACACACGGTTCACACCAGAGAGTGTTTTGAAGTCACTGTCAGCTGTTTTAACTCGTCCAGTATCGTCTGCACCTCTGTTAAAGCCTCTGTGAGTCTGGACATGATCATGTGAGGTTGTGCAGATTAAGGGATAGAGTCCGCTCACCTGGAGAGTCGCTGAGTCAGAGAGCATTGTGGGAAAACAGAGATGCTGATAGCTTCTGTGTCGGATCATTGTTTCTGATCAATGGGCTGTGATCAGAGTTACTGGGCTGTATTGATGCAGGGTTGTTTACTTCAGTTATCTAAAGTGACATACAACTCTGTGAAGTTACAGTCAGACATGAAAACTGATAAGCTGCCATGGCTGGTTAGCTTAGCTTAGCATAAAGACTGGAAACAGGTGGAAACAGTTAGCCTGGTTGTTTCCAAAGGCTGAGTGTTGTAGCTGTTTGCCTTCAGACAAACTACAGCCATAGGCCGACCCAGGTGCATGCTGGTCCTGAATGTACAGCCCAAAAATTTGGATGTAGGACTGTCGACTTTCTGAACGCTCAGCGTCCACCTGTCCATCTGAAACCACTTCCTTCAGACCACGCCCACAAATTTAAACTCTAAAACCCTGTTTTTATGTTCGTCCACACAGTTAAACTTCCTGTTACTGTTCTTCACCTTATTTTCAGCCGACAACAACAAAGTCTGGCTCAACAAATCACTATTTCATCATCGAGACGTCACCGTGCGTGTGTGTCTGTGTGTGTGTGTGTGTGTGTGTGTGAAGTGTCGAGGTTTTCCTCACAGCCGCTCTTCACACTCGGGGCTGAGTTGCATCATTGTTTTGGAAAAGCTCAGTTTTCCTGAAAAGCAGAGCTGGAGCTTGGAAACAAACACAACTTTGGTCTGTTATTCCTTTATCCGTGAGGACATGATGTCTCTGCTGCATCACTGTTGACGCCCCTCGGTTTTGTCTCTGGATGTCCTCAAAGTTGGACAGTAAATAAGTCCAGTGTGAGTGTTGGAGGACAGTGGAGCAGCTGGGACATTGATATTAATTATAATCTAATAACACACGTGTCCCTCACAATCTGCTCTCAGTCATATTCAGTTCTCAGTACCAGTGAGTCAAACCCTGGACTCATGTTGTGAACTTCCTGTGTCTCCTGTGGACGGACAGCGTCGCTCTGTGAGAAGCTTTTCACGCCTGCGTTAAAGTGGACACAGGAATTTTTCACAGCGGTGTCTCTGGAGGTTTTCTCAGCCTGTGATCGGCCATGTTGTTCTTCATACATGTCGCCACCTGCCTCGACGCTGACCCAGAAACACAAACCGAGGGGAAGATGATTCAGTTCAGAGCAAAGTGCCGTGATTCCTGTTTGTTCAACACGGATCTATTCAGGATCAATGGATCCATCACGTGTCGGACTTTCACTTTCTGCTCAGTCACGGGTCGGTATCTTATCAGCGCGGTGCAGAATCTTCTGTCCTTTAGCCGTGATGCATTCAAGTGTCAGATAAAGTGTCATAAAGGCCGGAGCTCTGTCCTTCTGCCTCCTGCAACATGTTGACCTGAACTAAGACACAGTCGTCCTCCCTTGATGCTGCAGGGACATGGTGAAGTCTTTACATGTGACTCTATTAGTAGAAGTCAGGAGGGTTCATCCTCTGAGAACCAAACCACACTCAGAGTCCTACACATTGTGTTTTTATAGTGTGTGTGTGTGTGTGTGTGTGTGTGTGTGTGTAATGAGGTATCTGAAGTTTTTAAAAAGCAGCAGCGTCTCCTCTGACGTCTGAGCTCAGGTTAAACTGCAGCTAATCAGGACACGTGTGACAAACAGAACACAAACCTCCACAGTCAGTGAATGCAACACCGTGGACTAACAAGGACTTATAGACTCCGTACGTGACGGTGCGGTCGAGTGCTGTGTTTTAGCTGGTAAATCAGAGCCTCAGTGTGATGGTGACCAGAGCTTGTGTCCAGATACAAATCAGATCATCTTCTGACTCAACTTCTTCTTCTTCTTCTCTGCTTTAACAGATACGCCATGGCCCTGTACAACCAGCACGTCTGCCCCGTGCACAACTGGTACAGCACGCGCACACACACACACACACATACACACACACAGTTTACCACTTCCTGCCAAGTCCGTCCTTCTTAATTCAAACATGACGAGGCAGGAGGGGGGAAAGAAAACAAAAAGTGCTGCAGGGGCAAATGCCGACATGAAGGGAGGACGAGTGTATGTGAGGGGGTTTGGGGGTGGTGGTGGTGGTGGTGGTGGGGGTGGGGGGTGTTATAAAGAGGAGGAATCCAGTCAGAAATCATCTGTGATGTCGGGAATGTGAAACACAAACATGGATTAAAATCACCTGCTGGATTCTTTAAAGGCAAAACTCCTCCACAGCTGCAGAGACACAAACACTGACAGTGAAGCTCTCAACAACCTGTGGATAACATGGAGGTTATCTGGGGGGGGGGGGGGGGGGGGGTCTGTGGATGTAGGTCACTGTTGCAGTTTCAGACACAGACTGGTACAAGGTGCTAATGTTACACAAAGACTAGATCATCTGTGATTTATAAGTTTAATTGAGTCTGGATTTAATGATCTGATCTGAGCCTCTAAACATAGCTGCTGCATAAAAGGTGTAGAAGGTGGTGGAAACTAAACATGTTATTTGCACAGAAAGAAACACAACAGACGTGAACACAACAGACTTGAACACAACAGACGTGAACACACACTGTGTGTAGTTTTTTCTGTGACGAGGACGAAGAGGTAGAAACAACATTGGTTTGTTTTCCTCCAGTGTTTTAAAGCTTCTTTTAATTATCTTTTAACTAATGTGCTCTGAGGAGAAGCTGTGAAACTGTAATGATGATGATGATCACACACACACTCACACACACACTCACACACACACTCACTCACACACACTCACTGTGTTATTTAACAAACCTCTCACCTAAAAACACTTTGGGTTAATTTTCCACTGGTTTGCGTCGATCAGGAGCTTCGAGGTGAACGAAGCTTGAACCATTAACAGAGTTCGTTAACTTCAGTTGTCCTGCAGGTCACAGTAAACGTTTGACCTTTGACCTGGTTAAAGATGAAAGATGTTTGATGGGGCAGCTGTAGTGTTAATGTCTGAAGTGTGTGTGTGTGTGTGTTTACAGGTTTTACAATGAGTCGTGTGAGGAGCAGCTTCCTCTGCAGAGAGGACCTGAGCTGTGCTGCACCCTGGACAACGTACCGCTCATCAGGTGAGCACTCACACCTGAGCCAGGTGACGTTCAGGTCACGTTCAGCTGCTGCTGTGAGACAGACAACAGATCACAATCACTGCTGTTGGAGACGCTGAGATTGGTCCAAACCACCGCGGTGAATCAGTCACTACTCTCGAAACAATAACACTGTAAACACGGCGTAACCACGGAGACGGGTGATGTGAAGCAGCCGCGGTCTGTGGTTTCCCTCTGTCGGTTTTATGAGCTCTGGTTCTGGTTCTGCTGTTTTTCCTCTTTTTTATTGAAACAGCAACAACAGGACAAATGTTGGAGCGCACACACACACACACACACACACTGTTGCCTGTGGTTAGAGAGAAAAACGGGGATAAAATTCACCTTTTGTTTCTGAAAGTCAAGTTCTCGATCTGGAGACTTGATGCTCAAAGAATCAAACAAGATCCAGAGAAACTAGAAACCATGAACAAAGGAAAAGTCTGGAGCACGTGCCTCCACTCCAGAACTGAGAGCAAACAGATTAAATCCAGATGAGAAGCAGCAGCGATAATGAGGCACAGGTGAAACACCTGAGGGCGGGAGGAGCTGAACGACACAAAGTCAAATAGGTAAAAAAATTCTGGATTCTGGATCATCAACGTTTACCTGAGAGGCCGACTCACCTGTCACATCATTTCAACTCAGAGCTTTTACAGAACAATAAGATATAAAACATGATGAAGGAAACAGATATGACAGTAAAAGAGTAAAGGTCAAAGGTCAGACTAACAGCACGTGTGTTAATTGAGTAGAAAAACAATAATAATTGTGACCGTAAAAGGAATTTGCATCACATGGAGCTCCTGAGCTCCTCACAGGTGATGCTCGGAGGATTTCCAGGTTTGTGCTGCTTCATGTTTTGTTCTGACACTGAGGATGACTCCAGACTTCCTGAAGGTTGTAGAAAGGTCAAAAGGTCACATTTGTCCAACAGAGGCTCTCAGTCAGGTGGTGGTGGTGGTGGTGGTGGTGGTGGTGGAGCAGGCGTGACCTCTTGACCTCTCCAGGAAGAGGAGCTTTCATGGTGTGCAGCAGCAGCAGATCTGTCACCATCACACCGAGATGCAAAACGCAAACATGACGACAAACTCTGAGCTTCACGTTTGTGTCGAATCTTCTCCAGCGACCCGAGTGTTTTCAGCAGCTTCTGACCTGAGTGTCGATCGCTCCGTCCTCGCCCTCTGTCCTCGACCTCCAGCTGAGGACGATGTCGTCTCCATTTATAGACAGAGCTGCTCTCCAGGAAAAAAAACAACAAAACAAACCAAAAAAAGAAAAACTCTGGCGTGGTTTTAAAACCACAGAGTCACTATGGACACATATAAGGTCTTTGTGCTGTTTCAGGACTATTTTAAGTCCCTGGCTCAGGACTATAAGGAACCAGGATCTGGTCTGAACTCTGAGAACCTGACTGAACTTTAGCCCAGAGATCCTGGACGCGAGCCCAGACTAACGCTGACACTGCTCTGCTCTGTTCCCTCTGCAGTAAGTGTGGGACTCTGCCTCCTGAGAGCTGCTTCTTCAGCCTCATCTGCAGCACTGGCTCCTTCATGGGTGAGTGTCCCCGTCTCCAAGTGTCCCCCCCGTGTCCCAGTGTCCAAGTGTCCCGGTGTCACACTCAGGTTTCACTCTTTGCACATTATTTTACTTCTTTACATCTACACGTAGTCGTCGAGCTGCACTCGGCTCATGTGGCGTTCAAGAGACCTCAGACTTGTTTTTTCAGCTGTAGTGGCTCCAGTCAAACTCTCTGCCCCCCCTCCCCCCTTCTCCTTCACCCAGGACAAAATTTACCCTGTGCCATGAGTGCAGCATTTTTTTTTTTTACCTCACATGACCCATGGGTGTTTGGCCTCTGACCGAGAGGCCGGTGACAGTTCACCAGCCGCTCTGCACATTGATTCTTCTTCTTCTTCTGTTTGCTAAAGTAAAGTTTCCTGGAGTCTGAGCTCCTCTGTCCTTTATTCCACTGAGCGTTAAACATGGAGGACGTCAGGTCTTTAACATCAGCGACATCTCCTCGCAGAAGAAGAAAGTTTTCACTGCTGAGATCAAAAGAATTTAGGTTTTTATTTTCAGTCATTTATTCCTTTTTATTCATGAATCAATTTGAAACCTTATGAAAACCTGAGTAAATGTCAACAACAACAACAACATGAACCAGTTGATAGTTTCAGACTCCAGGTCACGTGTTACTGGTGAAACCTGAAGTGCTTCACTCGTGTTCGCTCTCGGTGACTTGAAAGGAAACTCCACCCGTCATGTTTGTGTAAAATACACAAAAAATCTGCAGACCTGAGATCAGTGCAGACGGTTTGTGAAGAGAGGGAGGGTGTCGTTGTTAGGTAAGAGATGTTTGATGTGGTGTTGGACAGGAACTGGGTTTGTTGGGTCGGCGCAGTGAAGTGCTGAGGATCACGTAGACTGGACTCGGAGCAGCAGGAGACCCACACTGTGTGTTCGCTGCTCCGACCTCTCACCTGGACTTACCTGTTCTCAGACCTGTCAGTTAACCTGGTAGTTTTTGTGCTGCTCACTTGTTCCTTCTCTCTTAATCAGCTCTGAATTTCTGCTTAAAAACTGTCTGAAACTATTGATTGATTATCAGTTAACACTTACTGATAAGTTTTGTCTAATGTCTAATGTGTGTGTGTGTGTGTGTGTGTGTGTGTGTGGAGAGATAGTTGCTCTTTGGCCGATAAAACCACAAAGATCCAAAAACACAGCCTCTTTCCGTGCTGCGTTCGCTGCATGATCAAAAAGTCGGCCGCGGCGCTCTCGGCTGGAGCAGCGACGTGAGCGTCCAAACATTTTGAGCAGCGTGATGAGCCGCAGATGTTGAAACTGCTGTGAAGCTTTGATGGAGGCGTTCGGTAAACAGACGTCAGGAATCTGCTCACACAGAGATCAGACACACTGCTGCAGATCAGACGCCACCAATAACTAATAATCGATCAGTGACGCTAGGACGAAACCAACCAGTTTGTGTTGTGACCAATCAGCTTCCTCTGTCCACCTCCTCACTTCCTGTTCTTCCTCCTTCTGCAGTGATGCTGATTGGTTTACTTCGATACGCTCACGTGATCGAGAAACATCAGAACTGTGTCCTCAACACGGCCGGACTGTCCACCGGCTGGATCTGTGCCGCCGGCCTCATCATGGTGGGAAACTTCCAGGTAACTCACACACACACACACACACACACACACACACACACACACACACACACACACACACACTGACCTTTGCCTACGTTGGTGAAACATGAGATTTATTTTTGTACGCATCTTATATTTCCTCACATACGAAGTTAAGTAGAGACATGAGTCGTGGGTGTTCAGTTGTCCTACGTTTGAAGTGGACACTGAAGTGGTTAACTTAACCAGAGTGGAGAGGTGTGACTTTGATCATTGATTTTGGATCAGTTGATCAAACTGAATGAAACGTCTTTTCCCAGGTTTGTGCTCAAAGACAAAACGGGGCCCCATATGTTCAGGGGGCCACACTGGTCCCAGATTCCTCTGTATGATTTGATTGATTGAGCTGATGAGACACTGTTCAATGATGATCACCGTCAGACCAACACAGAAAGATTTTCAAAATAAAATGCAGTCAGAGTCAGAGTCGTCATTTCTTACGTCACTTACATCATTAATTAAATCATGTTTATTTATTTAAAGTTTTCTTTAAACAATCACCTGAATTTTTTGTTCCTGCAGCACTTTTCAAAATAAAAACTTCTAAGTTACATAATTTCTTACATAATTGTTTTTCACACACACACACACACACGCACACAGATGTTATCTCAGTGTGTGATTATCTGCCTCCGGTGATTGTAAAATTATTTGTCTGACTTCGAGGTGAATGTTTGATTTTTTTTTTTTTTTCCAGTGGTTTTGTTATTGTAGCAGCTCAACATGAGGCCTTCACACTGTAAACACAGACTTTAACACACCAACTCAACTCTGGACACAAGTATGAAGATTAAAAAAATTTTCTTTTTCCTCACAAATGACTGAGATTACATCACATTAGTGTGATAATCTGATGGATTAAGACCCTGATGACCGGTCATACGTGTTGAAATGTCAGTGAGTGTTGTTCCTGCTGAGCCAGACCTTCTACCATCAGTTTTGTAAGGATGCACTTATTTTGAAAGGACGCCCTGAGAGAGTGTCACCTTTTTTTTTTTTTGCTGACTCTCAGCTCTGGGCTTCACTGCAGCACATGTAACACACAGAACATGCTCCTCCACACACTGTACATACATGAACAGTGTGCACACGTCCTGTGTTGCCGTGGCCTCAGGTGTCGACTGAGTGAATGTGGACATGTTGTGACTGTGGAGCTTTGCAGCAGGAATGCAGCCTCAGATTTACTCTGACATTTATGTGTTTGGACATGTGAACAGCTGGAATGAGACCAACTGACTGCACTTCACTTTGAAGGAGCTGCTGCTTCACTTCAGCAACATCTGAAGTGGAGGTGATGAACGTGTTTGTTTGTTGCTCCGTGTTTGGTCTCCACCGGCTCCTGAGGGAAACATCTGGATCTTTAGCTCCAGCTGCACCAGTTTTACAGCTGTTTCTATGAAAATGTCTGTCTGTTAGAGCCGGGAGGAGCCGCAGGTTCAGCTGAGACGTCTCTGTAGTTTCATCTTGACGGAGGAGCCATGTCAGGGGCGTGGCTGAGCACCGTTGTGACATCACAAAGTGACAGGAAGTCCTGACGGCTGGTTTTAAGGCTCAGTGTCTGAATACAGGCTGTGTGCATTTCTCTGTGGACTGAGGCTTTGATACTTTCACAGTATTAATATAGAACCTAGAGCTGCTTTATAATCACACTACACATGGACGTCTGCCTTTATACTGTATGGAGCTTTAAGACACACGTCTGCCTTTATACTGTATGGAGCTTTAAGACGCACGTCTACCTTTATACCGTATGGAGCTTTAAGACACACGTCTACCTTTATACTGTATGGAGCTTTAAGACGCACGTCTACCTTTATACCGTATGGAGCTTAAGACACACGTCTACCTTTATACTGTATGGAGCTTTAAGGATCTGAATACTTCTTCCATGTGCCATGTGTTGAACACACCACTCTGTGTTTTTCTGTGTGTGATGTAACAAACGCCAGAATTACATTCTGATATATGGTTATCCTTAGTCATGTCACGTGTGTTGTGTGTGTGTGTGTGTGTGTGTGTGTGTGTGTGTGTTGCTGAAGGTCAGTATTGTTGGGGCCCCTTTTCCGTCTCAGGTTCCTCCAGTCTGAGGGGCTTTCATCCAGGCCACACACCATCCAGCGGTTAAGGGGGTGGAGCCGGGGGTGGCAGTGATGATGTGTGTGTGTGTGTGGTTTTTTTTTTGGGGGGGGGGGGGGGGGGTTCTTCCTTTTTTGGTGATTGGCTGCGGCGCCTCCTCCCCCGTCTCTACTTACATAACGACCCTCTGTGTGTGTGTGTGTCGGCCTCAGTGTAAACACAGTGAGGTTACTGTACGTCGAGCAGTAAACAGCTGAGGGCAGATGTTTACATCTGCAGGATGAAGTGTTGATGTTGAGGTCGAGAGGAGGGGGGGACCAGACACTGTTTGTCTTATAGATGATCAAACTCATTCACCGTCCATCCGTCCAGCTCTGAATGACTCTAATACAGAGGACTGAGCTCAGCTCCTGTTTGTGAGGAGTGTTACTACAGTGTTAACGTTATAGATGAACGTTTGTTTGTATTTTCTTATCAAATCATCTGACAGCTTCATGTCCTCGTCTCTGGAGAGGAGACACTTTGTCTCCGCCTCTGACTGACTGTGACCTTCACCCCTCCACATGCAGAGACAGAGAGAGACAGAGATATCTCCTAATTTGTCCCCGGGGGGGACGAGTTTCCAGGAGCAGCTCATGAGGTCCTGAGGCTAACGTTCGATACCCGACCTCTGATGTTCCCATCAGGAGCAAAAACACCGGCGCTCACTTCTGTCAGCTCTTCACACTCAACACTGTGTAGATGAACTACTTCATCAGAACCAGCTCACGTCCACGTATTCATCCGCCTGAGTGGAGCTTGTCCTCCTCCTCCCTGTAATTAGACCTCTTAAACAGCTGTGATGTCGTCCACCTACCTCCATGTGCAGGAGCTGTTATCATCATACCAGCTGCTGCAGGACAATAATATGTGTGTGTGTGTGAGTGTGTGTGTGTGTGGGACTATTATGAAGGTTATAAACGCAGGGAGCTGCTGAGTTCGAGGTGACACCATGTCGTCTCTCTCAGGTGTCGCTGGTATCGTTCATTCTCCTGATTGTCGCCTTCTCTGTCAGATACTGTAACAGTGATTACCCAGAATGCCGTGCCTGTGTGAGGTCACCGTGACCCGTGACCCATGTGGACGTGTTTATGTGTCATTTTGTGGGGTTTTTTTCAGCAGCTTTGAACTGAATCTGAAACTTGTTGCTGCTTTTCAAAGTGAAGACTTGTGTTTTTTTTTCATCGACTAAACTGTAAATCTGAAAAACGAAACATGACACAAAGTTTTTTTTATTTATTTCCTGACACTTTGTAAACAAAACAGACAAATACATAATCAATACATAAAGTGATCATTGGACTAATCACAGAACATTTATCACATCTGTCGTCTGGAAGTTTGTGGACAAAGTTTAGTCTCAGTCCGTCGAGGACGTCGTGTTTCTCAGGACTTTGATCTGTGGGTGGCACTGAGAGAAAGGTCAGAGGTCAGAGGTCAGAGAGGATTTGTCCTGTGGGCATCGTTAATATCTGAACCAGATCTCACAGGGACCAATCTGATGGACGATGTGATGTCTGAGTCTGGACCACAGAGGTGGACGGACCGAGCTACATGTCCTTCTATAGAGAGAGAAACAGCAGCATGACTAAAAAAGAAGAAGAAGAAACATGAGATGGGAAAAAGAAGAAATTAAAAATAACTGGAGTAAACAAAGAGCAGAACATGAAGTTTCTGTCCTGAATCCAAAGAGAACAAAGTTAAATCAGGTTAAAGTGATAAAAACTTTTGTCTTTATTTCCTCGTTTCTCAGGTGGATTTTGCCAAAGTGCTTCACTACGTCGGCGCCGGAGTCGCCTTCCCCTCCAGCATGTTGTTCGTGTGTCTGCAGTCGGCTCTGACCTACAGACTGGCCAAGACCCAGGACGAGTACTGGGTGGGTCACCTGCGGGTGGGGATGGCCCTGCTGGCTCTCATCGCCCTGGTGCTTAGTATCCTTCCACTGTCAACTAGATCCTCTGCGTGTGTCCTTAGTTTGGCCTGGAACTGCTCTGTGTGCCATGTGTGATGTGTTACGTCGCCCCCTGCTGGAGAAAACACTGATCTACATACCTCTGAGTTCATGTTCACCTGCTTCGTTGGTTTCTCCTTGACCTTTGACCCCCCCTCCTCAGGTGGTGTCTTCTTCTGCCAGGAGAGCTTCGCCCTGCAGCATGCCTCCGCCATCTTTGAGTGGGTCTACTGCTCTCTCATCATGCTCTTCTACGGGACATTCGCCTTTGAGTTCGGGGGGGTGTCGGGAGACACGCTGATGGTGCTCTCCAGGGGAGGGGCCGCGCAGAGCTTCTCCACCTCCGAGCTCAAGGCGGAGGTGGTGGCGGTGGGCGCCGGGTCGAACCACCATCATCAACCGGAGAGCTTATCGATCCTCTAAAGTGACCTGACGTGGAGGTCAAAGGTCAAAAATGATGATGAACCACTCAAACTGGAGCCGAGACGTTGCATCCTGCACACGAGCACGCTCACTACTGCACAACCACAACTGATCTCCTCAACAGTGACCAAAGACAACGCTGCACAACACTGCCAGTGCCTTTCTGCACACACACACACACACACACACACACACACAGCTCTTGTATTTGTTTAAAGTCTCTTATTGAACAATCGGCCTCTGATTTCTGAGGCCTTTCATCAGCCTGAACGTCCAGGAAGTGCCTCCTCTTGTGCGCCGCTCCTCGTGCGCTGCCGCCACCGTGGTGTTTTCATGTTTAGACGTTCGGACATCGAGCTCCACGTTGTTCCCACACTCAGGAAGTTTTGTTACGTAATCAGCTCTTTTTTTTTTTTACTCTTTACCTCAACAGTTAGGTGAAGTTTTCCAAAAACCCCTCTGACAATAGGTGGACGGCCGACGAGTGCCAAGAATAATGTGTGCTTTTAATTGTTGGAGTTTTATCTTCCACAGAAACTTGTTGTATCTCATATTCTGTCCAAATAAGCTCTGTTGTATATTTTGTTGTATGTCTTTAAACAGTAACGGTGACGTGTTACAGCTTCAATGGGACCAAAGAGACGAGGGATTGAACATATAAACAGAAAATAAAGAGCAACAGTGTAAAAGCAGCAAATTAAAACAAGTAAGATTTTAAATAATTCACATCATCTGTGATTATTTTTTATTGATCATGGAACAAAACACGCTTTGTTGGTAAAAGGTTTTATTGTTGAAAAATCATATTTACATCATGAACAGAACGAGAAGTCGTAGATTCACAGTTTTCTTTTTTCTTCTTCTTATTCTTTTGGGGTGGGGGGGCATTTAAAGCTGTCGCACCTGGTCTCTGTTTGTCTGCAGGTGTTTGAAGAAAACCTCCCTGATGACGTGAAAACTGAGAAACAGCAGCTTCATCTCAGGGAAACATCAGTTTCTACTGAAAACTAAACATCAACAACAGATCTAAACTCTATCAAGACTTTCTACTTTAAAGCTTCACGTCATCCTGCAGACACGACACCAGCAGCCAGACTCCTACAGCCAATCACATGACTGATGATCATATTTTATATATATATATATGACTGTCAGCTTCTGAAGTGAACACATCATCTAACAAGTGTTTGCAGGTTGTCAGTGTTTAAAGCTCCATACGGTATAAAGGTAGACGTGCGTCTTAAAGCTCCGTACGGTATAAAGGTAGACGTGCGTCTTAAAGCTCCATACAGTATAAAGGTAGACGTGTGTCTTAAAGCTCCATACAGTATAAAGGTAGACGTCCATGTGTAGTGTGATTATAAAGCAGCTCTAGGTTCTATATTAATACTGTGAAAGTATCAAAGCCTCAGTCCACAGAGAAATGCACACAGCCTGTCACTTTGTGATGTCACAACAGAGCAGTAACTCTTGCAGGATTTGGTTTCTCTGAATGTTTTACTTTGAAATCTGCTCAGAGCCTCCTCTTCTCTGATTGGCTGACACCAACCTGTGGTTACCTGAGCTCCAGAGAGAAGCTGAGATGTTGTTGGTTTTTTTTATTTAAAACACACATTAGTTCATTGACTTCTTGCTGACAAACAGAACGATAAGCGCTCTGGAAACAGAAGACGCTCAGGTGTTTAAACTGTGAAGGTGAAGTGTCTGCAGGTCTCGAAATGAACTTCTAATAAAATAAAGTCTCAGGCCAAAGAAACAGCAGAACAGAGGGGGGTTTGCATATTCAGGCTACAGACGTCCTCCAGTTCAACTCCAGTACATGTATCTCTGGTATAAAAACACTGCCTTCAGTTCAGATTGTTCTTAAGACATGACAGTGAAACGTCTCTGTTGGAGTGTCGTTGGCTGATCTCTGGTCAGATTTGGTCATTCAGCCTGCAGCTGCGACTACGGGGCAGAAATACCAAACAGCTCGCTCATATTTCTTGTTACTATTGAGGGGCTGAAGAGTCATAAATTACAGATGAACCCACTACCACCCTCCTCCCACCTCCCTCCTCCCTCCTCACTCCTGCGTGTCCAGTTGCAGGATCAGAGATGATCCACAGCCCCACCCTGACCCGTCCCTGTTCACTAGCAGCTGCCTTTCTCTTACTCGATTACAGGAGCACGCGGACAGCTGTCACACACACCCATACACACACTCAAACACACACACACACACTCACACACTGGTACATACAGTAGATAAACTAGTAGTTAAGGTTCTTTGGGACTTCCCAGGGAAAGTCCTTCCTGCCAAAGTGTCCGTAGCAGGCCGTCTTCTGGTAGATTGGTCTCTTCAGGTCCAGGTCCCTAAAGTCCAGACAGAGAGATTATAAGGACATGTTCAGATTTGCAGATTTGCAGGAGGCGAAGTGTCGTCATGTGTCATCGACTTTGCTGACCTGACGATAACACCGGGTCTGAGGTCAAAGTTTTTGTTGACGACCTGCAGCAGCTCCATCTCCGTCTTGGAGGAGGAGCCGTAGGTGAAGAGGGAGATGGAGAGAGGGCGAGAGACGCCGATCGCATACGCCACCTGGAAATAAAAGAGGGGGGTTAAGGTTCATGCTGAAGGTGTTAGAGGTGCAGCGCAGGTCAGATCTCCTGTAACAAATCAGGGCAAGTTTTTCTTTAAGGAGATGTAGCATCTGGAAAAAACAAACCATGCAACTGTCTGGGGCCCTCAAGAGGAGAAAGGGCCCCAGGTGGCCCCTTGGATTAACAACAATAAACCTGAACTTCCCATAAACTGGTGACGTTTCTGACGACGTTACCTTCTGGAAACTTAGGGAATCAGATTTCTGAGTTCACACGCTAATGTAGTTACAGTAGTCGAGGTTTATTTTAACTGTTAATCTTCCAAAATCACCTGGAAGATATAAAACCTGAGAAGCTGAAGCCTTAGACCCTGTGGGGGGGGGGGGGGGGGGGGGGGGGGGTCTTACCTGCACCAGGACCCTCCTGCACAGTTTGGCCTTCACTAGAGACTTGGCCACCCAGCGGGCGGCGTAGGCCGCCGAGCGGTCCACCTTGGTGTAGTCCTTCCCGGAGAAGGCGCCGCCGCCGTGGGCCCCCCAACCGCCGTATGTGTCCACAATGATCTTCCTGCCCGTCACTCCGGCGTCACCCTGCAGGAGAGCGACACCAGGACTCAGAGAGAGGCACCGATAACACAGGTGAGTTGTTCTTTTAATCTTACAACTAAATTAAGTTTACAGGTAAAAAAAAAAAAAAAAGTTAAAATGAAACACTTTTTGTTTAAAATCTATATTTGAATTGTTTTTTTCATTTATAATCATGTAATGTTTAATAAAAAGGAATATAATCATAGACTTGACATGTTAAACCTTTTTATAATTCTTGTTCAAGACTTGCGGACCTTATTGTGAAAAGACGCTGACAGATCCGGTTTAAGTTATGAGTCGTTTCCGGTTGTTTTCAGCAGCTTTACAGCGATTGGCTCATTCGCAGCAGCGCCAGCCGGTGACATCCAATCGGAGTCGTGTGTTCATAGCGGGACCGGAAACTACAGCCGGACACTTCCTCCCTGTTGCACAGGTGTGTTTGAAGCAGCAGGTGAGCGACGTGGACTCCTCCTCCTCCTCTTCCTCCTCCTCCGTGATGATGAGCCGGTGTCTCAGGATCATGACGCCGATCACGAAGCTCTGTCCGCGGCGTCTTTCGCGCGTGGTTCCTCCGGTCCTCCATAGAAGGTAACCCGTCATTGTGTATCGCGCGCGCAGGTGTGCGCACGCGTGTCGCCAGTCTCAGGAAACTGCGCGTGATAACAGTGGAATATCGGTGTTTTTGACTTCTGTATATTTGCACGTGCTGCTGCTGCTGCTCAGGTCGGCCATGTTGGGTCCTGCTGTTTGCTCTGTGAGTCCCAGATCACATGTTTGTGAACGTCACAGTGAGTCTGTTGTTGTTGTTGTTGTTTTACTTCCTGTTTATATTTGTGAGTCTATGTTTATTTCACAGTTCTGGATCGATTAAGATCCAGATTGATTTAGTTTGTAAATTATTGGAAAATGTTCATTAGAGTCTAAAGAGAAAAGAAAAATCTCTGTATTGTCACAATTGTTGACTGTGAATCAACTGATAATAAATCAACCAATAACTAATCGATTAATTGATTCAGTAACAATGTAGTTTAGACTTTAACCCTCAGTTTGTGTCTGATCAGCTGATGGTGAAACAATCGAGACATTAGGACGTTTGAAATATAAAAACATGACTAAACTATGGTTGGTTCAACTCCGGCTCAACTCCGGCTCAACTCTGGTCCAGCCCTGGTTTATGACCTCAGTTAAGCGTTGCCATGGCAGCTGCTGGTCTTACCTGTGGCCCCCCGATGACAAAGCGCCCGCTGGGCTGCAGGTGGTAGATGGTGTCCTCGTCCAGGTACCTGGACGGCACCACAGCTTTGATCACCTTCTCCTTCAACACCTTCTTCTGCTCCTCCAGACTCACGTAGTCGTCGTGCTGCACTGAGATCACCACCGTGTGCACACGCTTAGGGATCACAGCCCCGTTCTCCTGGATGTAGTGAACGGTCACCTGGGTGAGGAGGGAGGGGGCGGAGTCTTATTATTACTGGGTTTTTTTTGTCATGATTTAAATATTTTCCTCTTTTCATGGTCTCAAGTTTTCACGCTGGGAGCTCTGGTGAGATTCAGCCCACGTGTGCAGTGTGTGTGTGTGTGTGTGTGTGTGTGTGTTGCTGTCGAAGGCGTCTCCCGGCTCAGATGTTACATACCAGCGTGACCACGGTCTGTGTTTGCTGGTAAGCACATTCTGCAGGGTGTGATCACTGTCCTACATACTAGTGAGTGAAGTGTTCACTATAAAGATGGAGGGGAGGGGGGAGAAGGGAGAGAGGAGGAGGGAGGAGGAGCTGGACGTCTTCTCAATCCTGAATTTAAAGATCCTTTTTATTCTAAATGATTTATATGAATTGTAAACCACAGACTCACATGTTCACTGACTCAGCTTCTCTGTGCAGTTAACCTTAGTGAGGAGCCATGTTGGCCTGGTGTCGGCCCGGTGTTGGCCTGGTGTCGGCCCGGTGTTGGCGGGTGTCGGCGCGGTGGTGCAGTGGTTGTGTGTCTTGACCTCACCTGTGTCTTGGAGTCTGGGCGGAGCCAGGGGACGGTCCCGTTTCGTCTCAGCTCGGCCATCTTGGCGTTGAGTTTGTGGGCGAGGACGATGGTGAGCGGCATACACTCCTCTGTCTCGTCTGTGGCGTATCCGAACATCAGACCCTTTGGACACACACACACACACACACACACACACACACACAGAGTCAGGACCAGCACAGACAGAGAGAAGGTTGTGGTGGGTGGTGTTGTTGTGTTGGACCTGGTCTCCAGCTCCGATGTCGTTCTCCAGTCGGTCGATGTGAACTCCCTGTGCGATGTCAGGCGACTGCTGCTCCAGAGCCACCAGGACATTACAGGTCTTATAATCGAAGCCTGGACGGAGACGGAGAAGACACAGTCACGTCTTGGTCCAACCAATGTGTCGATGTCACACACACACACACACACACACACACACAACATGAAGAGCAAAGTCTCGTCACCTTTCTCTGAGCTGTCGTAGCCGATGTGTCGGATGGTTTCTCTCACCACGGCCTGGTAGTCCACGTTGGCCCGGGACGTGATCTCACCACAGAGCAGCACCATGCCCGTCTTACACACCGTCTCTGTGACAGGACACAGACGGAGGACAGAGGGACAGACGACATGTGGTCAGTGTCCTTGGATGAGAAATGGGACCGAGCCTTAAACTCGTTCAGAACTTGAAAGAGTTTAAGGCTCAGTCGATCAAGGTCCAGGATCGACTCCTGCGTATCATCAGGTAGATGAGTCGTCAGGTGTTTTCACTCCCCCACGTCACTCACCACAGGCCACTTTGGCGTCAGGGTCTTGTTTCAGGTGAGCGTCCAGCACCGCGTCACTGATCTGATCACAGATCTTATCTAGGAAATAAAAAAAAAAAAACATGAAGAGTGTTTAAATACAAGTCGGGTCATTTCCTCATGTGACCTTCTGCTGCTGTGAGGTTCAGATTCCTGATCCAGGCTCAGATTTCACTGCTCCATCAGAGACCTACACATCCGTCCTATCAGGAGCTGCTGCAGCCCTATGAATAACCCTGGAGCTGCGCCCGTCCATGCCAACGACTCAGAGCCACTCCACGCCATCAAAGCACCGCAGTGTCATCAGCTACTGTACCAACACACGCTGACCTGGTTCTGTTTAGTGTGTGTGTGTGTGTGTGTGTTTGAACTGTGAAGCAGCAGATTGAGGTCACACCTGTGCTTCACCTGAGCTCACATGCATCACATTGACGTAGCTGCTGTTTTTAGCTCCGCCCACGACAGCGATGAGTTTATGTTTTAATATAGAGTGACACATGTCAACACAGTGTTTTATTCCTAAACTGTCCATAGACACTCAGGCTGAAAGGTCATGTGACCGTTTTTAGTGTAGGATTGCAATCCACAATCTGCTTCCTGTTCCTGCTCTGGTTTTATTTTGAAAATCCTGCCAGGAAGTTGTGATTTTAATGATGCTCTGATGCTTCTTACTTCAGTTGGTGTTGTTTTTGTTTATGAGATCATATATGAGGGTGTTTTGATTTGGAAGGCAGTCATGGCTAACCAGCTAACTGTGGCTAACCAGCTAACTGTGGCTAACCAGCTAACTGTTGCTAACCCTGCCTGCTCCCAGCATCTTGACCTGGATCTGTTGCTGCTGGTTCTGGTTCTGGTTCTGGTTCTGGTTCTGGTTCTGGTTCTGCTCAGGTGCAGAACTGGTTCATGTGCTGCTGTTCACCAAACTCACTGAGACATTATAGAGACTTCATCTTTAACTTTAACACCTTCACGCTTCTCTGTGATTGATGTGGATTAGAATTTGAGACTAATGATTATCTGAGTGTGATCAGCTGATATTGATCACGTCTGGCTGTGTATTAGTAAAAGTTCCATGTGGCATGTGCCAGTAGGAGGCGGAGCTACACCACTACAAATAAATCAATGACCAGAAGCTTTAAATCATGTCTATTGATTGATCACATGATTTTAATGAGGATCATCAGGACGAGCTTCATCGTGAACTATTGTTTGTTCTGACTCAACTCTTTGCTCTTGTCATTTTTGGCTGCAGATGTTTTCGGAGACACATCTGTAAGAAGCCTCCATCCACAGCCGGCTCAGTCAGACAGCAGCAGGTGAACGTGGTGGAGGATGAAGCAGCTGCAGAGGAGCTGGTGGAAACCAAACATGGAGCTGAAAGAGCGGGAACTCTGGACTGAGACTCATCAACACGACTTCACTGTGATCTGATATTAATTCGACTTTGTTTCCTGTTTGACTTGGAACTTGTTTGGCTCATTATTCAAACTTCAGCAAGGGAACATGGGAACTTGTGGTGCAACAGTGTAAAATCCTAAAGATCCAGGTTTGCTCTTTGATAAAGTGGCGTCACATCTGAACTCTCAGATCAGCGCTGAGAGTCTCCTCTAACTTTTTTCTGCTGCCGTGGCTCCGTGCTGCGTTCAGGACTCTGCACATTCCTCAAAGTCATCAATGATCAGTGAGACATAAAAGCGTTGAACGCACCACGACCGTTTCCCTTCGTTCCCAAACAGCTGCACAGACCGAGAGAGAGGAGGTAGTACTCACCGGGGTGTCCCTCTCCCACGGACTCGGAGGTAAACATGAAGGAGCCGTCATGAAGAACGTGGTCGTAGTCCCCGTCCATAGTACCGTTCATTTTTGTGCGTGGGTTCGATGCCGCCTGGCTCAGTGAGGAGTTGGGTCGAGTCTGAGGAGCTGATGAGCGCTGGAGGACGAGATGTTCTTCTTATCAAAACAGAGGGAAGAGAGATGGAAAGATGGTCGTGTGGTCGACTTTGGCTGCAGCCTAATCTCTGGGTTCCCAAGGCAGAGCAGCCGGATAACTGTGCACTATATAAGGCAAAGACAACACACACACACACACACACACACACACACACACACACTCTCTCACACACTCAGGGGGGGAGGGTGCCATGTGAACCAGTGGGTTTAGACCATTCAGAGCCCAGAGGAGAGGAGGGAGGGATCCCCCCCGTTCTTTTTTCTTGGTGACAGTTTAACTCCTCCCGTGCTGGACGGATGAGCCGAACGTATCCAACTCACCTCCTCTGACCTTCACTTGGTGGTTCTTAGGTTTATAGAGTTCAACAACAGGCTTCTCTGAAGTTCCTCGACAGATTTGTTCATGTCCAGGGTCGTAATACCTGGGGCCCCTGAGGACTTTGTACCTGGGGCTCCTGAGGGCTTTGTACTTGTATGGCTGGTGCACAGAGCTGCTTCTAGAGCCACGTTTCCACAGCTCAGATAAAGAGATGATGCTGGAGACATTATGAAGATGTGTGTGTGGTAGATATAGATCGGATTAGATAGATCAATATAGTAGGATCCCGATCAATTAATCATCTGATCAGAGTCTCTCTCAGTCATCTCAGTATCATTCATCGTCTTTGTTGGTCGATGTTAAGACTTTTTTTGTGGCTTCAAACTTTGCCGGTGAACAACAAACTGGTTTAATTCAGAAATAAAAAATAATGTTAGTTTTCTGTGACTTTTACAATAATCAATATTAATCAATAGAGACGTGTGGAGCTGAATTCTGTGCAGATCTACAGTGAACACGTGAGTCTTCATGTCTCCAAGCTGCTGAGCTCTCAGGTGTAGCGTCGTGTTTCAACCACTAGATGTCAGAGTTTCCCACAAACAGGTGGAAGCTTCAACTTCTTTCTGAAGCTGAAGCTGCAGCAGCAACATGGTGACAGACAGACAGACAGGCAGACACACAGACAGACAGTCACACAGACAGACAGACAGACAGACACAGACAGACAGGCAGACACACAGACAGACACAGACAGACAGACTCCAGTGTGAAT
Organism: Caranx ignobilis; assembly: GCA_021432705.1. Taxonomy (NCBI): domain Eukaryota; kingdom Metazoa; phylum Chordata; class Actinopteri; order Carangiformes; family Carangidae; genus Caranx; species Caranx ignobilis. The sequence goes on from MU269988.1 coordinate 1,418,592, forward strand.
ATCTTCATTACACAGAGTTAAACAGGTGAAGGGACAGCAGGTGCACAGGTAACATCAGTGTGCAGCAGTGAGTTGAGGAGCATCGTCCTGTGTCGGCAGGTCCATGTTCATGCTGCTGGTCTCAGGTCGGCAGCTTCTCAGCAGCTTCTGGGTCTCTGTTTGAACCTGAACAACAATAATACACCACAATACGAAGTCTTTTGACTCTGTGAGGTTTAAACAGTTTGTCTGAGCTCACCTCTCCGTTCAGGATCAGAGCAACACGGCCACGATGAACCCCGCTCAGACACAACATCAAACAGAAGACGTGTTGGATCAGTGGCACAAAACAAGCTCCAACATGATGAAAGGACCAACTGGGAAGAATTCAGCAGATTAATAATTGATGGCGGCTGAGCTTTAATGTTTTTCCATCAATAATGGTCCAGTGATCAATGAGAATCTGGAGCCAGCAAATGTTTTTACTGGATCTCACTGAACGACTGAAGCTCCAGCAGATACAGCAGAAACTCGAGGCCTGTTGCATCACTGATGATGCGACAAGCTGACCTCTGACCCTGAACAGATGTTTACGTGGTTTACAGTCACAGCAGCTTTATTTATAATAAATATGGAGTCGGTCGTTTGCAGCAGCAGCAGCTCCTGAAACATTCAGCTGAGGAAGGACAGGAGGTGAAGGAACCTGCAGCAGGAGGAAGTCCAGACTCTGAGGACACTTTGACTTCCTGTTCATCAGTTTATTCATCTGCACCTTTGTGTGTTGTGTCTGATGTTGTGTTCATGTCATCGTCCTCTGTGTGTCATATGTTTCTATTGTGTCTGTGTGAGGCTCAGTTTCAATGTGTTGGTTGTTTCCTGTTTGTGGGGGGGTGTCGCCCTCTGCTGGCCGATGCTCTCATTGTGCAGCTGTGGTGGTGGTTGTTGTGTTCACTGTCTCTTGTCGTCTGGTGTCACTGAGGTTTGTCTGTGTCACTTAGTTGTTGTGTTTCTGTCATTTTCAGGTTGTTTTAAGGTTTTTGCATCTTTGTTTGCATTTGTTTGTTGTTTTGTTTCTTAAAGGTTGATTTGTGTCTCTTGTTTTCACTGAGGTTTGAGTCTCTTCCTGGTTGTTGTTTTGCATTTCTGACATTTTTGTAACTTTTTTTTTAATAGTATTTTTGAGTCTTTGTTTTTGTGATAATTTGATGTTTTGTGTTGTTGTTTTTTTCCGTATGAGGTTGTTTTGCCTCTGATGTTGTTTCCTGGTCACTGTGAGCTTGTCTTGGTTTGAGAGCTGTTTGTGTCTTTGTGGTTGTTGTTCAGTCGTGTTTCATTTCTCTGAGGTTATTTGAACCTCTCTCCATCCTCTTCCTGTCTCTTCTGTCCGTCCTGTGTCGTCCACTGGAGTCAGAGCAGCAACATGTGTCTGATTTAACCAGAGGAACTATCACAACTGGTCTGATTTGGTTGAATCATGTTACACAACAACAACAAGAAGGAGGTGGGGGGGCAGATGTTTGGTGGTGCGTTTAAGAGCCTGGAGTCTGATCTGGCATCTGAAGAACTCATAACTGTCATGTGAAGTTCTTTGTGCCCTCGACACTGATCTGAATCTGCCGTCACAGTCGCCTCCCAAATACTTGAGAGCTGAGCGCTGCTGCTGTCAGGGACCAGATGAGCTCGTCCTGGTCGAACACGTCACGTCAGTGTCGGCCATCTTTTCTCTGGGCAGCGTCGTCTCACCGCAGGAGTCAGAGCTGGAACATGGAGGGAGAAATCCTGCAGAGGAAATTCCCTCTGAGTTCATAAATCACTGAGCTTCAAACAGCCGAGTCCGTCTCGTCTAGACGTCTGTGTTCACTTCATGAAACAAGATTAAACCCAGTAAAATCCCCTTCTGTCTGGCTCCAGTCCTCCAAACAGCCATCAGTGTGTTTCACCAGCTTATTGACAGCCACAACTAACGACTCGTCTCATAATCGATTAATCTCCAAATAATTTGACACGTCTGGATCAGATACCATCAGAAAGTAGATGAAGGTCACTGACACAGTTTTTTCTCATATGTGACATGTAGCTGTGACATAGAGCCATGTGTGTCGTACATAACATTTCTCTATCTGTTTCTTTTTAAAGCAACATTTTCATAAATCTGCTCATGGTCTGAATGAGAAGCTCTGAAGACGACTCAGCTCCTCTGACTCTGTGTCCCTGCAGGTTTAAAGCTTCGCCCTCCTGCTCATGATGATGATGATGAACGATGATGAAAATGATGCGTTCAGGTGACAGGGCCGGAGTTGGACCTGCTCCTCTCCTCCTGGTGAAACGTCCCACCACCTTCACCACGATGGGATAAAATCCAAACCAACTTCATCCACACAAGTTTGTGGCAGTTTCTGTGGCGGGCAGGTTTCCAAAAGACTGACAGAGAGAGAGAGAGACAGACAGAGAGAGAGAGAGAGAGAGGTCCTGCCAACACATCAGCGCTTCAACGTTCCTAAACAAAAATCTGAGCGTCAATAATTCCACTGCTGTTTTCTGGAGCTGAATGGTTTCTCAACTTAGTGTAAAAGTTGGCACCCTGTGTGTGTGTGTGTGTGTGTGTGTGTGTGTGTGTGTGTGTGTGTGTGTGTGTGAGTGTGTGTGAGGTGGTGGGAGGCCTGTGACACAGTGGTGCACTGTTCACCCCTCAGACCTCCTCCTCCTCTGGTGTCGGTGCCAGGACTCGACCTTTGTGTGTCACGGCTCAGATCTGTGACAGCGACTGCAGCTCAGACTCACAGTCACTGTGTCATACACACATCAACTGGTTTTTATTCCTCCTTAACTTTCCACTTAAGGAGCTTTAAGGCTAAAATCCCTTAACTTTACACTCTGAGGTTTGTTTGTTTGTTTTTTTTACAGTTGCACCTGTGGATATCTCAGATTTCTTCTTCTTTGTTTTAATTTGACACATCTGGCACATCTGTCGTCTTTGGAATCTGAACCAGGATTTAGAATAAAGTTTTATGGTTTTGAATCAGGCTCAGTGTAAGGTTTTGTGAAACATGAACAAAGGCAGAGGCAGTTACAGTTTCTTATTATTCTATTGGCTCATTATTGATTGATGATTGGTTATCAAATAACTTTAACCACTGTTTTCTGATCCACTTCCACCTGACCTCTGATTTATGTTTTATGTTTATTGTATGTGTTGAACACAATGCATGACCTCTGAGTGAAGGGGCCCTCAGGAACCCCCTGCTGACCCCTGGCGGCCATGTTGCATCATGTTGTAGTAACAACTGAAGTCTTCAGTTGCTAAATGTGCAGCAGCAGCAGTAAAGCAGCTTTATTTATAGCTGTGATTCACACCCAGCGGAAACAGGTCCAAGACTTTCACTGAGGAATAACATGTGATAATGGAAACAGATCCACAATAAAAGGTGAAAATATTAATATTAACAAACAGTTTATGACAAATGTGTTTAAATTCTTGATGAATAACGAGTGAACAACAGCACGTGAGCAACAACACGCGCGTGAAGATGTTTTTATGACGCGTAATGAATCACCACATGAACATGTCTGTGTCTCTTTGTCTCCAGGAGCCGGAGCAGCGCACAGGTTGCATTTCAGGACAGTCGGACATCACAGACTCCACAGCGCCCTCCTCCGGCCGCAGAGTGTGTGTGTGTGTGTGTATGTATGAGAGAGAGGCAGAGAGAGAGAGGGAGTGTGTATGTGTGTGTGCGCCCGGTGACCGACTGCCGCTGAAGAGACAACACCGCTGTCTGCGCTCAGGTAAGAAAATCCCGGACCTGGTTCTGTTCTCTGACCGATCCACCCTGCACCGGCCGGGGCAGCGAGGCGCGGAGCACCGGGCCGGAGCTCCGGGAGTCGAACCCGGCGTCGTTAAATCCTCCATCGGCGTCCGTCGTCTTGTCACTTCATATATATTTATTTTTTTGCATGAGGTGGGAGAGGTTGGGCCTGCGTGTGTGTGTGTGTGTGTGTGTTAGCTACACGTCTAGAAATATCATCATGCTCACGGAATCAGACATGAACCCTGCAGAGCCAAACACACACACTCTGCAGCTGCTGCAGCTCGGTTTTTAATCGTATCTTTATTTTTTATCTGCATCGAGTCAAACAAACAGAAACGTGGTTTTGTTGCAGCGGAGCCGTCTCCTCCTCCTCCTCCTCCTCCTCCACCTCCTCCTCCTCCTCCACTGGGCTGCTCCTCTTGTTTTCTCGTCCTCCTTGGATGAAAAATAAAAAATGTCTCCATCATCATCTTCATCATCCTCATCCTGAGGAGGAGCAGGTTCTGCTCTCGCGCCTGCCGCTCCGATATTGTCCTTGCGCGCGCGGTGACGAGACTAATCCGGCAGAATATTTATAATCTCATTATTAGAGGCTCCGGGGAGGAGGACGTGTTATTGCTCTGCTCCTCTTCAGTCCAGTTTAGTGGCCGTGGACACTTCTTTCCTTTGTGTCGTCTTTATCTGAGCGCAGTGTGTGTGTGTGTGTGTGTGTGTGTGTGTGTGTGTGTGTGTGCATATGTGTAGATATGTGTGTTGCTTTTTCCCTCCCGTTATTCTGGATCTTTCGCCTCTGTTGTATCTGAGGCCTGGAGGCTTCCTGGCACACACCTTTATTCTGCACCTAAATCAAACTGTGCGTGTGTAATGTGTGTGTTGCGTTCATGTGCCACCTCCTGCATGTGCATATTCTTCCATTATGTAGGGAGCAGATGATGATGGTGGTGGTGATGTAGGGGATCGGGATGATGCGTCGCCTCTGTGCGCAAATGCCAAGCCCATTTTTTCCCCGCGAGTGTCCGCGCAGCAGCGCAACTGAACCGGGCTGCTTCTGTGACACATATGCGCCTCGGTAATCCTCCCCGGGGTCAGCGCACACGCTCTGGCCCGCAGTGGGTGCGTGAACGCCTCTCACCGTGAACCCAGTTTGCGAACCAAAATGAAAACAATGGAGTTTGAGGCGCAGCTCGCGCGCCAGTGTTGGTGATACCTGCGGTGTGTTGGAACCGGAGGAGGCTCTTTCTCCGCCTCGGCTCGGACACACCTCTTTCCATCAACACCATCCTCCTCCCTGTGGCTTTCTCTTTCCTTTTTCTCTGCTGTGCCCTCGTTCCATCGATCTGAGCCACAAGGCGGGGACACGGGTGTGTTGTTGAGTGTGTGCGTGACCGCAGCTGGACGCGGACACCTCGGTGTCATTGTGCCGCTGACAGGCCCCGAGCCTCCGGCAAGTTCCTGCAGCGCTTTGGCCTCAGGTTGTTACTGGAGAGAGGCACTGGTATGCACACACGCACGCACACACACACACACACACACACACACACCGGCCCCTCCCTCCCCGAAAACTGCTCAACTTGTTCAACATCAGGGGCCAGCTCTCCTTTCCATAGTGCCCATGAAGGGCTCTCAAGGTGCTGGTGTTAAAGGGCACAGCGCTCGCCTCCAAGCTGAGACGCCCTGAAGTCGGAAAATCCAAATTCCCAGCCTCAGACTTCAACCTGACGCTGCAGAATCCAAGATGGCTGCTTGGTACATCAGCGGAAGTGAAACGGTTTTATTAGCTTGTTGCTATGGTAGCCTACTTTAATGACTAAAGTGTAGCCTACACCTTAGTGCTAATGCTAATGCTAACAACAATAAGAAGCGTCCAGTCTTTGTAGCTGAACTGAAATGAGATGCTTTGGTTTGCGGAGGATTTTCACTCTGTCCTCAGCTGTTCCCGCCGTTACCAGGGCTCCTGTCGCCTAGCAACCTTGACAACACATAACGTTGTTTTCGCAGAGATTGTAGGTTTTAAGGCCCCAGGTTTTTATCGGACCGTTAGCATTTGTGTTGTGTTTGCTTTCATCACGACACGCAAAGAATCTTGGGATACGTTGGCTCACAAGGGATCCACCCCGGTTTCACCGCTGAGGTGTAACCTGTCGTCCAAAGTCCAAAAATCAAACCAATGTTTGTGACGTTTGGTTTTCCTGACCCTGACGACATCACTGTGACATCACTACGACACAGCGGTGTCCCTTCGGTCATTTCCTGTTTCCTGCCGACAGCCTGAGTGACATTAGTACATTTTAAAATCCACGATTGTCCTCAAACCTTTGACCTTCTCTCCCGTAACCATGACAACGAAGCTTCTTTGACCTTAACGAGGTTTTACTTTATGGACCGTGATGATCTCATCTGATCAGTTTAGAAGCTGCAGAGAGATGATGTCATCTGGTTGACATGACAACGCCGCCATGTGTTGTTCTGGAGGACGATCTGTGACTTTACCTGTAATTTTCAGCCCTGTACCACAGTTAGTTGAGTTAAATTAGCATTTCAAAATAAGAGTCAGGTCATAACAACTGAGAATGATGTGTTTTGGTTTGTTGACAACGTTATAAAACACATTATTTCAGTTGTTGACAGTAAATCAGCAGCAGCCAGTTGGTTAATCGTGACGTGAGAACCTTTAAGTGAAACAGTCCGTGCTCTTAATTTGGTGATGACGCCTTCACTCGTCACCTTCACTGACTCGTCCTCAGGAGCTGAATCCACACTCAGTTGCTCCATTTAGCAGCTTCGATCGTTTCCTGACACAGGCTCCGGTCCAGAGGTGGGTTTGGACGGGACCAGGCCCAGCAGCTTTAGACTGGCAGCAGATCACGACTCTGCACTCGAGTGCTAATAAATCAGTCACATTTAATAGGTTTGACTCAGAGCTATTATTAATGCCAAATACGCTTCTCGTTCCAGCTTCTGAAATGTGATGATTTGGTCATTTTCTATGATTAATATCATAATAAATCAATCAAAAATAGAGAAAATATCTTTATTGACTCTGAGGAATGATCAATAATTATAGATTAATGGACTCCCGAGCCAAAACTATTCACCTTTCTCCACCCATGTGTGAGAACTGATTGATGTGCACAAACAGGCAGCAGTGACGTGGTCAAAGGAAGCTTCTCAAACGCCTCCGTGATTATGTCGGCTCGTTAAAGAAGAAGAAGGAGACGGAGAAATGCCACGACGAGCTTTAAACTGCATTCCTCCGCTCAGTGAATTGGCTCCATGCTGATGGAGGACTTGGGCTCATTGCACCAGTAGCACTAGTGTGAGTGTGAGTGTGTGTGTGTGTGTGTGTATGCAGCTTGTGTACATATGGAAACATGCAGCAGCTGCAGCATCTGATTACTTAACGCTCTGCACCGTGAAAACAGGGGATGAGAGAGTTCCTCATATTCTGAATTCCTCCCTGACAGAGTGCGAGTGACGTGTCTCTGCTGGACGTCTGGCTTTGATTATGTAAGAAATGTCTTGTTTGAGGCGGCTGCAGCGTCTTCAGGCCGAGAGGAGGAGGGTGGAGGCAGCAGGGTGTGGTGGTGGACATCCTGGAGGTGTGAAAACAAAGATGGAAAATGTGACTTTCCTCGGCAGCACGGCTCCTGAACATGTGTGTGTGTGTGTGTGTGTGCAGCCGCAGGCCGGCCCCTGCAAGATGTTTCTCCTCCAGCGTTTAGATGGAGGGCAAAATGGAAAACGGTGGGCTCCACCTTCAGCCCCTTCCACTGCAGGGCCCGGCCCACATTAGAGGAGGTAGAGCCGGTCTGCGGCCGCCGGGGGCTGGGGGAGGTGGTGGAAGCTGGGCGAGGACTGGAAGAGAGAGGGAACGATGAGGGAAAGTAGGTCAGAGATACAGAGGCAGCCGAGCATGAGAGCAGCATCCTCGTCTGAGAGCTGAGCCACGAGCTGCAGCTTCAGACAGAACCTTTGTCTGTGGGTTTGATCCACTCAGCACCGGAACCAGGATCAATTAGTGAAATGACATCAAATTAATGGACAGTGTCTGTCCTCTCTCTCTGTCTCTGTCTCCTCTGTGGCTTTTAGCTCCGACCATATGAGCAGATTGAACGTTTCACAGATGAACCCGTTAGCATCCTGCTCCCTGAAGGCACCATGTTGTTCAGGCTGAAACAAGAAGTCGATTGATCTCAGGCTGCAAACAAAGATGATTTCCATTATTGTGTTCAATGTTTGAGACGTTTTGTCTGTAAAATGTCTAAAAGCATGGACAGATATTCACCGGTGTTTATGACTTCACTACATTTCATTATGTTTAAAGCAGAAAACTGGATCTAGATTCTGACACACGAAGATTTTCTGCTTTTCTTTGTGGAATGAAAAAAATTGGATTTGCAGCCATGAGTCGATTGATTAATTGATTGATAAATGTGTGGCTGCAACTCTAGATTATTTCTTTAATGACTAGAACAATTGAAAACTGATTATTGATTCATTTGATGTTGATTAATTATTATTTAAATCAGTTTTCCTGCTTGTCTTTGTCTTAGATGATATTTGATCTGACTGAAGAAGCAGCTTCAGAGACTGGATCCTACATTTCCCATAATGCACCACACCCCTCGACTCCAAATCCATCGACTCCACACTTCAGTTTCCAGAACAAACTGGAATAAATTAATTTGCAAAGTTGAGATAAACCTGATGAGACATTTTTAATGACTGGATGAAAAACTAAAAATCAGTTTCCATATTTTGCTCCAGCTTCAGGCATCACACACTCTGCACACACACACACACACACACACACACACACAGCTCCAGCCTGCATGTCTTGCTGCATGCTCCTGGAGCTGTGTCAACATCCTCTGTTGACCGAGCTCCTTGCAGAGCCGGGTGCCGGTGCCAAGATTACATTTTCACACGGCCCTGAGAGGGACGAGCTGCATCAGCAGACCTCTCAACCCCCCCCCACCCCCACCCCCTCCTCGTGAAGCTGCGACAAAGGCCGCTGTCACGCCCCCTTTCTGCAGCAGGTGAAATGTGTTGAGCTTGAGTTTTGATCCAAACTAAATCATAAGGAGCTGCCGCCCCCCAACCCCCCACCAGCCACCCCACCCCCACCGAGCACTGGTGTCCTCCTGAGTTTGTAGAGCAGATTGTTGAGTCTGAGTCATTAAACCATCTACGTTTCCTCCCTACACACACTTATCAACTGAAGAACTCAGCTCTTCTTATCAGGCTGCAGTTTGTTTGCGCTCCAACCGGCCGAGCTCCCGGATGCAGAGCGAACGGCCTCTCAGAGGGATTGTCTCCGTTGGCAAGGGTGCAGCTCTCTTCTTGTTTGGATTCTGTCATGTGTAATGCTACAATGGGAGTTTTGTCCGGGAGCTGTCTGTGTGTGTGTGTGTGTGTGTGTGTGTGTGTGTTTGAGTGCTGAGAGTACGCTATTCATGAGAATTTCTATGGGACGCACAAATGTCACTCTACCATTGATGAGATATCAGGACCTCCCACTTGTTCAAAATGCTGAATAGAACTGGTTTTTATTCTTTATTTTTTGTTTCTGTTTATAGAACAGAAAGGAAAAAAGAGCTAAAGCAAACAGTCAGTGCATCAGTCTGCAGCTCCGGGCCTTCATCTGCATGGTTGAGTCCCACATCTCAGAGTTGTTGGTGCAGACAGGTCTGGTGTTGTGTTCACTGACGCTGCCTGTTTGGGAGTTTCTCTATGCAGGATTAAGATTAAAGGGAATGGGGACGTCATGTTCCTGTGGCCGAGGCAGAAAAGTGAGGAAAGATAAGGCCGCGAACATGTCGAGGAGCGTGGGAGAAATCAGTGCCGCTGTGCAGGTTGTTGTAAGTCATAAGTCACAGAAGTAACAACTCCTAACAAAAACGCTAAATCCACCTGCTATTAACACGCACCAGCTAAAAGCAATGATGGCAGGATGGAAGAGTGACCAGCTGCTAACACACAGAAACACATCATCAGGGTCAGTAGTTTCCTCCTTGTTGTTTTCAGCTAAAACAGGACTATTTTCTGTGGTGGATTAACCCATGTCTGGTGCAGTAGTGAGCATTTGCAGCAGCAGGACAGTGTGTGTGCATGTGTGTGTGTGACTGAGTGAAAGTAAACTGCAGTGTGTGTTTATGTTAATGAGGGAACAGTGCAGCTCATTGACGGTTTTTGTGCAAACAGTGCAGCTCTATAGCTCAGGAGATTAAGATGTAACAGGCTCTGATGCACTTGTTATTTGGACTTTAGCATTTTCTTCTTTTTTTAAATCTCAATTTCCTTTAAAAGAGTTTTCTAGTTTCCACTTTGTCCCATTTGTGCCGACTGTGGAGCGAACGCTGTGTAAAGATCCAAGGTCAGAAGATATGAAGGTACACAGAGCAGAGGTCACATAGCTGAGCCGAGCGAGCGGAGGTTTTATGGGGTGGAGTAACCACGGCAACACACAGGCATTACCGTCTGTAAAGAGACAGTTGCGTCAGGTGCAGTAACAGTGCGGTAAAGAAAAGCTTAAAGAGGATCAGTGGTGGAACAAGTGCTAACACGCTTTACAACAACACAACAATAGGCTGCTGCTGCTGCTGCTTTAAAACCACTTGAAATGTCAAAAGTAAAAGTGGTAGCTTCCTGTAACTGACAAATTATTGTTAATCACATGATTAGCTCGTGGCTACAGTTAGCTAGTTTAGTCTCCTGGTTAATCACATGATTAACTTATGGCTACAGTTAGCTAGTTTAGTCTCCTGGTCATTTTTATTATTATTAATCACATGATTAACTTATGGCTACAGTTAGCTAGTTTAGTCTTCTGGTCATTTTTATTATTATTAATCACATGATTAGCCTATGGCTACAGTTAGCTAGTTTAGTCTCCTGGTCATTTTTATTATTATTAATCACATGATTAACTTATGGCTACAGTTAGCTAGTTTAGTCTTCTGGATGATTAACTTATGGCTACAGTTAGCTAGTTTAGTCTTCTGGTTATTTTTATTATTATTAATTACATGATTAGCTCGTGGCTACAGTTAGCTAGTTTAGTCCACTTGCTCCCAACCTTTTTGCGGTTGCTACATAGCTAGAGTTGCCATTAGCAACAGTTCATTAACCGATTGGAATGAATGCTACAGTCAGTCAGTTAGGGGCTAGCCAGTTAGCATGCTAATTTCAGCTAAAGAAAAGAAGCTACAGAAATAAAAACGAACTAACATTAATTTCGCTGGAAACAGCTTTTAGCAAATAATTGAGTCAAGTTTGATGCTAAACTCTTAACGTTTCATCTAGACTGGTAAGTAAACAGCTACTAATGTTAGCTATGCAGCGATAGCAAACAGTTAAACTGTCAAATGAACAGCTGCTAATGCTCCTGTTAGCGATGTAGCATGAAGCAGAATGTACAAATAGCTCCTTTACTGGCTAGGCTAAGTTACAAAGAAGTAGGAAAACATATTTTAGAGCTTTTAAAGAGTTATTTAAAAGGAGAAACATCTCTGCTAACTGATTACAGACAAAACAAGCTTTAATCCTACAAAATATGTTGTATTTTATTATCATATGGTGTTTTATTCTAAAATCTATATCTCTCAAATAAAACCTAGTGCTACCACTGATCTGGTTTACGGCTACAGCAAAAGATACAGGGTCAAATTCATCGTGTTTTTATCCTGTGATATTTCCATATATATATCGACCTATTGGTTGCTGCAGGCTTTAAGCAGCACCTAAGAGAGATTAATCAGAGTTGTGTTTATGTGCCAACATGGGCGTGAGGGTGAAGCGAAAGATCAGGAGCTGGTAAATCTGCGTTTCCATACAAACCCGGAAAGAGCAGTTTGGATGCTGAGACTGATTATGCCATAAGCTGTGAGCACTGGCTCGGGTTATAAGTTTCTGTGTGTGTGTGTGTGTGTGTGATAGTGAGAGTGATTGTATGAGGCAGTGAAAAAAAATATGATTCAAGCTGAAAACTGCTGATGTAACCAGAGGCTTGGGTTTAATCTGATATGTAATCCTCTTTTTATGAGATTTGACGCAACTCGCATCTCGCCCCATCGAGGGAGCATGTCAGGACTGTGGCGTTCACTTCCTTCACTACGAAGTATTAGCATCTTCATGAGTCACTGTGGGCTGAAACATGGCGGCGAATGAAACACGAGCGCTGCACACGTTTTGTCACAGGCCGAGCAGGTCCCAGAGGTGGTCGCTGGGTGTTTAGAAAGTGAGGACGACGTGCACATGAGCAGGAGGGAGTATTTTTATCTGTTGGACTGTAACATGAAGCTTCGACCCCACGTCAGGGTGTATAAATAACTGGTTTTCACAGACACAGTGTCTGTTTACATTTGGAGGTGACGGGACTGGTTTTTGTGCACCGGAAGAGTGAGCAGTGTCCATATTTAATCTTTAAAACCAGACGTTTGTCCTTGTCTGCTGCTTTGCATGTTCCATGTCTAACTTGTCATTATAACACAGTAATGAGACACTTCCTGTCCTGCTCATCAGTCACTGATGTTACTCTGGGGTTGTGTTCCTCCGCAGCCTGACCTGCGACTGGCAATGGAGTACGCCAACAACGCCTCGAACAGCTACAGTTCTGGAGACACCATGAGCGCCTCCTTAGCCAACATGACCATCAGCGACCAGCACCACCAGGAGAACGGGGTCCAGATGGGACACAGAAGCCCCGGAGACGCCAAAATGAAAGGTCAGACACAGGAAACACAGACAAACTGCTGCCAAGTTAACGTTCCCCAATGTTGAGAGGTTAAACGGGACAAAGACGACTCATCTTCAGTGATATCGTCCTATAATGAAGTCGGAGGGATGAGAGTCTTTAACTGGTCCAATCCAGAAATCCACCTACTCATAGAGACGGTTCCTGCATTTGCATAAGAAGTTTAACCGAAAGAAGTTGATCCTGATGAGCAAAGAGCGTAATGTGGAAGTTGAATCAGAAATATCCTGAAAAAGTGAAGGTCGTTGTAAAGTTTAATACGATGCAGCTGCAGGAAGGAGCCAGTTTAAACTTTATAGACCAGACGACGACCTTTTCCTGATGTTGATCAATGATAATAATGAAATAGTGACATAGCACAGACATGATTTTAACCAGAGCTAAAATCTGTATTTACACATTTAATAGAAACCTTCTGTTCAGCATTTACACGCTGCATGTAAACATTACATAAACAAACTTAAACATCAGTGTAAGCCGATATAAAGCCTTTATTTATCTAATTTTCTGCCACTGACTGCATCCATGAACAGATGCTGTTACATAAAGAGATAATGAATGACCATTTGTGTACGTATCATACATGAATAATCACTTTACAGTCCTCCATGGGACCCAGCTGACTTGTGAGTAAACTTTGGGGTCCACAGGTTAAAGGTCAACTCAGCCCCCCGTCAGCTTTGTGTTTTAGCTTTAATCCCAGGAAATGATCCGAAACAGAAAACGTCCTCACTCAGTTTCCTAAAAGTCTCTGTGTGTGTGTGTGTGTGTGTGTGTAGAGTCGGGCCAGAGGCCGGGACCCGCAGTTTCTACTGTGCTTTGTTTTAATCCCTCTTTACATAATGGATACAAGACATGCTTGACTGGGCCTGAGAGCCTGACTGCAGCTGCACTGTGCTCTGTAATCCAGGCATCTGGGTCAGAGCCCTCAGAACGAGGCCCGTCTCCGTCCTGAGCCACTGTTCGCTCCCAATTCAGCTCACAAACAATCAGGCTTTGAACGCAGCACAGAAATCATCCAGTGTTTTTTTTAAGGAGGAGATCCCAGGGCTGGGAGGATTATTCCTGTGAAGATAAATATCCAGGGACGTGTCCTGTTTGTTTGAGTGGGTAAAACAGATAAATAGAGTCCTGACAGATTGTGCTCAGCAACGTGTTTCCCTCTTTCTTACCCCCCACCCACCCCCCTCGATCAACCATATGGCCAATTAGTACGTAGCCTAGCGTTCCCCAGTTTACAGCCCTCACTAGTGCAGTCGTTCTCCCCGTTCCCGTTCTCCATCGCCTGGTACGCAAACAGGAAGCGGAGCACAGGGTCAGGTCCGTCCGCAGAGGTAAACGGCTCAGTTATCAGCAGTGAAACACACAGTGAGTATCTCATTGGTCCGTCTGGCGTAGCTTAGTGTAAGTAGTGCAGCGTAGTTAGAGTGGGTTTGACCATTGTTATTTTGTCTTGGGGTTCAATTCTTGGAAAATGCAAAATGGAGCTGTGGATTCTACGGTGGCCCTCAGGGCTCAATGCACTGCAGCGCCAGAAAACACAGACAAACTGCAGAAAACTGCTCCATCACTATGACAACACATGAGCTGTGTTTCTAGGGGACACAAAAAGAGATGAACCAGGCTCGGACTCATTAATATAAATGTTTACAATATTTAAAAAAACCCACTTATTCGCTCTGTCAGGTGGTCGTGTTGAGGTTTTAATGGTCAAAGTTTTTATTTCCCAGCTCACATGAACGTCACGTGTGGCTGATTTCACTTGTTGTCAGTTTCCGTCCCGGAGCCTCGAGCTTCACCTCAGTTTACCTTTAATCCACAGACAGCGAAGCGGCGCCCGGTGAGAACGGGCTGAAATCTGAGTGTGACCTCTCTCAGGCAGAGAGCGGTGAGGAGGAGGTGACGCCCGGTACGCCCGCCCGCCTGCTGGAAAAACCAAAGACTGTATTTATGCTAATTGACCCTGGTTTTAGCATGTGTGCAGATTATCAGCTCCTTTTCTCCTCTTTTGCAATTAACGCTCTTTCATTTCAGAGATGTTTCTGCAGACATGTGAAGCTCGGCTCTTGGTTTTCTCACAGCTTTTCCCCGCTCTGACCCTTCCTGCCTTGTTTGCTTTCACGCTGCTCATTTGTCTGGTGTTATTTATAGTGATAGCGAGACACATGTAGCTGTGTTGTCACTACACACAAAGTGCAACAAGGACACGGAGAATCGCCGCAGATCCGCTGACTGACGTGGAAAACAGCGGCTCTGTGTGACTTAGCCACAGTGGCTGTGGTCTGGGTCAGGCCCGGCTTTGATCATAAACACTGAGAGTGACAGCTTGTCCAGAGAGGAGCATTAGGGAGGGAGGGACGGAGGGAGGGGCCGGCGGCGCTGAAGGGGGCTCCTTGATCTGTTTAACAGCTCCTGAGTGTGTGAACATGAGAAATACCACAAGCGACCCGACACGAGGTCGAGGAGGAGATTTAGCTGAGTCAGCTCGGAGAGGTTGAGATTTAGGATTTAACGTCTCCTAATTTTTGCTTTTGTCACCTCATCAGTCAAAGAGACTGTTGTTGATGTTGTGGAGCCACAGGATGCAGCTGCAACAAGGACAAACTCAGACAGACCGAATGACGCCGTCAGACCAGTTATAAGAAATCATCAGGAGCTCAGTCGTCCTCTCTACCTTCTCTGAACTCTGCTGCTGTGGTGCATGTTTTGTTTAGTTTACAAAACAAAGACAGAAGGCTGAAGCTCCTCTGGTGCAGGCCTTATGCCCCGCCCACCTCCTCCTGCTTGATCCAGATTGACAGGTGAAAGAGCGTCATATCGTTAGCATCTCAGCAGAATGGTTAGCACATTTAGCATCTTGTCAAAACAGTGTCGTTAGCATGCCCTCAGAGCGGTTAGCACCATAGCAGTTTTTGTGGTTTTACATTGTTCGTTAGCTTGTAGCTGGTGTTTATGCTAACTCTCTCACTTTGTACAGACAAGCGTTCAGATTTATTTAGTCCCGCCCCCCCGTCACCACAAGTTGACAGGATTGGTTGCTTAGTTTGTGACGTATGAAGCTCTGAATCTGGTTTAACTGGTGGAAGCTCTCAGTCACACTGTTGTCATGGAGACTGGCACTTGATTGGAGGGTCTTTACTGAGCTAACGAGCTTAATGCTGCTAACGTTCCTGCTGCTTTTTTTTTTTAAAAAACAAACTCTGTTTATATTTTCGTTTGCACTTCATTCACCTTTTTCATGATGCATTTTGAGACCACAGGAAATTTGAGCCTCTGCAGTGGATCTTCATAAATGAACTGACTTACATCCATTTATCCCACAGCAGCAGAGACGTCTGCAGAGACGGGCGGCGCTGAAGCTGCGGCCGAGCT
Organism: Caranx ignobilis; assembly: GCA_021432705.1. Taxonomy (NCBI): domain Eukaryota; kingdom Metazoa; phylum Chordata; class Actinopteri; order Carangiformes; family Carangidae; genus Caranx; species Caranx ignobilis. The sequence goes on from MU269988.1 coordinate 1,434,504, forward strand.
CTCAGAAATGGAGAGCGCCCCCTGTGGAGAGGAGGGGCAGCTTGGTACGACACCTGTGTTTGAGCTCGTGCACCGTTTTTTTTTTTTTTTTTTTTTTTCAGCTGCCACTGCTTTGGTTTGGTTTGGCTTTTCAGCACCTGTTTTCCACAGCAGTTTGACATTTTGGAAGATATGTTGAGTTTCTGACCAAGACACAGAAGACTGCTTCCACTCTCATGTCTCAGTGACGGTTAGCTTAGCTTAGCATGAACAAAGGGAAGGAAAGGAAACAGGTAGCCTGGCTCTGTTCAGGGGCTGCAACTACTGATTATATTCTTGTGTAATTGTTGGACTTATTTTCTATAAAACATTAGAAAACAGAGAAGTAAACACGATTATCAATAATCTTTTTTTAAATTTATTTGATTAAGGTATTGATCGACTAAAAAAATGTCTTGAAACATGTTCCAGGTTCTCACGTCATCAGATGACAGATGATCTGCCTCCTGATCTTCAGAGACCAGAATTAACATGTCGACTTGTACGCGTAGAGGAGATCTGGTCAGGACTACTTCTTGGCTGAGAGCAGTAACTTCCTGCTGTTATCTTGCTGCCAAGAAATAGTCCAGACCATCATGTATTAAACACATAAGACACAGCATGCGCTCTATTGTGCTAGGCTAAGCTAACTGTAGCTTCACGTTGACCTTTGACCTGGTGAGTGAGATGGATGGTTTGACTCTTGGCAGGAAGTCACAGCAGCGTATCTTCCAACATGGCCGACTGCTGCTCCCAGTTTTATGACCGAAGCTTCCTGCTGCTCTTGTGTTTGCTCTGACTTTGTTTTCTTTCAGCATCATGTTTGGAAAAAAGCAAAACCTTTGTTTGGGTTTGTTTCCTCTTCGGCTTCTTTCTGTTTTATTCCTTTTTTCATGCTTGCTCCGACAGTTAACACTCTGCCTCCTCTCAGAGCTGAAACATGAGCACGACCAGACTCCAGAGGCAAATAACGTCCTTTTCCTTTTTTAATTCTGTTTAAACAAAAAGATGGCTACATCCTGGCTATTTCAGAATGAAAGCAACAGCCAGACCGCAGGCAGATTTAAGACTCCTGTGATCTGTTGAGCAGATGCAGCAGCTCCCGGTGGAGGAGGACGGCCAGAATAATGTTAAAAACAGCTGAAGCACCACATGCAGCACCAGCTTAGGTGTGGTACAGCTGCACCAGGCAGCACTTAAATAACCACCGCTCTGCATATTCATCCCTATGATTTTGAACGATATATTTATCTGACCGTTATTTGCTTTGGGCTCTCGTGCATTAACCGTGGAGGCGCTGTATGTGGGCTCTGCATTGATTTCTTTGCAGTGAGTGCATTAATCAGTCGTGAATGACAGGAAGCCGTTACTGACTGAGCTCTCATGTCTTTCCATTTTATCTCATCGCCTTCAATCAGCAGCAGGAGCGGCAGCTTCAACAGGTAGGCTGCTTCATGCCTTATCGATCACACTCAGGCTGCGTTTATTTACTGCAGGACACAGATATGAGCACAGCTATAACAACAGGTGGACACACACACTGAGAGCAGAGCAGCTGCTTCGTCTTATATTAAGTCAATCAGATCAAAGAGCCTGGATCGACCCTCTGAATAATTACACACTTTGATTAATGAATTTTTCATTTAAATGACATTTTAACAAACTAGAAGTTAAAAAAAATATATAAAAAGTTGATCAAATATGGAAATTAGCTTTTTAATCCATGTATTTAATCTTTGAAGAATGAAAGATTATATTGTGAATTAGCATTAACACTGAATTCTGACTTTATATTTGTTGTATATTATATGTATTTACATTTTATTTATGTGGATTTCCTACTGTGTGTACTGACCTAACTGGGAGAAGATTTAGATTTTAGCGTTACGTATTTTACATTTTATATTTTTGACTTTTCTACATTTGCTCTTTTTTTAACAACTTGATTTCTGCAGCTGCAGCTCATGTGACGTTTTGTTGCACTTTAACTCAGAATTTGTCTTTAAATTAAAGCTGCATTCAAATATAATGTGACGTAACGTGAACAGTGATAGAAAAGACGAAGAATAAATTCATAATAGAAAAACGACTTCAGTAAAAACCACCTGTTAAGAGACATGATATATGAGACACTGTATTGACCTGAATCCTTTAATAAGGCTTTAATTCAATCAATCGATCAGTCAATAACTCTGTAATCAGTAATAAGTCTGTAATCATTCAGTGGTTGAGCTCCAGACTCAGAACTGTGCAGGTTTACTCAGTGTCTTTGTGGAGAATGAATCATGTTGCATCACATTTTAATCACCTTGTTGCAGTGAAGATCCTTCAGAGCTCTGTTGTTCATTGTGTTCACTGGAATGCATCATGTGTTGTTGTTGTTGTTGTTGTTGTTGTCGTTGTTGTTGTCGTTGTCACCCCGGTGTGATGCATTACTGTCCATCTCCATTTCATCTTTATTTTGACATGAACTCAAGTCTGTTCTTTACAAACCAACCACCATTAATCACCTCTCAGTTCGTCAGTCCTGCATTTCGCCTTCTACAGATCTGTTACTGAAATACCAGAGTCTTTTCTGTTCCTTATGGACATCACTTCTTTATTTTTTGTTTCAATGGGGAGATGGCAAACAAGTGCTGTGAATGTCATCATTAATCTGCTTTCCAAACAAATTAGCAAAGCCTGGCACTGGAGTCCACAGTGAGTTCGTGTTTGCGGGCGACGGATCAAAGCCGGCTGTAGACGGAGCCGCCGGGGAGGGCGTTGACTTCATGGGAGCTTCCTGCTCCGAGGACCCAGGAAACGAGGCGGTGGGAGAGTGTGGGAAGAGGCTGGGTGACTCTTTGTGGGCCTCTGAGGACCTCAGCAGCAGGTCAGAGATTAACCGGGATGTGCAGGCCGGCAGGGGGAGCCCGGAGTGGACCGGAGCCGTGGACCCTCAGAGGGCCATCAGCCTGGACGCCTCCGAGTGCCTGGCTGAGATCAACAACCCGTCTTTAGTCAGGAGCACAGCTGTGGAAGACCTGACGTCCATCGGAGAGAGGAGACCGTGGGCTGATCAAGGCCAGGAGGAAAAAAAAGATGGAGTGTCCGGTGATGGAGCTGGGAGCAGAGACGTCCCCCAGAAGCACAACAGACCCCTGAAACCCCTCAAAGTCTGTCGCAGTCTGTCTTTGATTCCCGTCCAGAAGATCTTCCAGCGAGCAGCAGCAGGAACATTTCGGAGAAGGAGAGCCTTTTAACCCAAATGCCATCTGACACGGCCGCTGAAAACAGCAGCGGTGACTCATCGTTGCATAGGGCCGGCTATTCAAAGCCTGACATTTCTAATGACTCAGAGATGAGGAGCAGTGTGGCTCAGACCACCGGCACCGCTGAGCTCCAGAAAACACCCCCCCAAAGCTCTCCAGCCAGAAAGTCTTTGGTGCCGGTCCCTATTTTCAAAGGTCTGTTTGCTGTCATGTTCACCAGTTCAGAACCAGCCCTCCTCAGTTAACTCCTTCCACTTGTTTGATTTTTTACAACGCAGCTTCTTCTACCGTATGTCATGCAGCACTCTCCCTCTGAATTCTTTCTATGGACGGTAACTCTGACCTGAGGAGAAGCTTGTTGTCCTCCCTCCCCACTTTAGCTTTTTGTTTCATCTCTCCATCTCTGCTCACTCTGCTGGTTATGCGCCCACCCCTTCCCAAAAAACAACACAAAAAAAAAAAACACTTGATTGGTTTCCACGTGCACTGTGTGTGCATCACTGGTCACGTTGCATGCTGCATACCCCACATCACCAGTTTCACTTCATTTGTTTTTGCCATGTGAATGTACAGACGTGCACTTTCACTCAGGTGGATTTGAAGGAGAAACTGTAGATGTTGCACTTCTCACACGTCTCTTTCTCATCTGCAGCTCAAGCAAAGATGGACAACGGCTCCTCGGACAAGGTACGTGACCAGGAGAGACTGGGTGACGTTGTGTTTCTCATTTTTTGGTTCATTTAAAAGATCGTTTGGTCTTCATCATCTGGCTAAGTTAAGCTACTTGTCCCTTTTTCAACAGAGGAAAAACGATGAGAGGAACTCAAAGTTTTTCCTGAAGTGTTCCTTAAAAAAACTTTATCATAGTGTTTGCACCACCAGCCACAAAACAGGACGGAGGTTAGCTGTTTACAGTTTTAGCCTTTGCCAAGCTGATTGTCTTTGGTCTAACGTACAGACATAAGAGTGATGCAGACTGATCTTGTCTCTGAACGCAGCTTCAGTCAGAACGGTTGAGTCATGTGATGGTCATGTCTGAAAAGTGTGTTCAGATGCAGGTGCTCTGACTTTAACGGTGTCGTCACATCTGTTAAAAACAAAGTCCAGGTCGACAAAAATAAGACCAGAGCTCTGAGGAACCTGAACGATCCTTCATTCTGTTCCATCATCTTTTCATTGGTTGAGTCATTCTTCTGTTTATGTTCACTCTCATCATCAACTTTTTGTTTTTCATCCATTTTTCCTCCTTATGAAAAAGAGTCAAACTGCCACCACACCAACCTCTTCCCTTAAAAGGCCATCCATAGTCACCAAGGGCAACAAAACACTCGCCTCCGCCCGAAACGGCCACAGCTCCATTCCTGTTAAAACCAGCAGCACAGGGCCGAGGCAGCCCGGAGTAAGTACAGGTCTGAGTCCGGACCTGAGCTCAGTCCAGGACTTTAGAGAGACGGTGGATGGACTGATGATCATGTTGTTTGACCCTTGTGGTTCTTGTTGATTTCTGAGTGACAGAAGAATGAAAACTAAACTTGTGTGTGGTCCATTTCCAGACTGGTGCTGGTGCAAAGTCTCAAACTCCAGGAGCCAAAACCCCTGCGAAAGCTGCAGCTCAGCCAGGTACAGACCAAAGGTTTCACACCTGATCTGAACTCCTCTCATTTTGATTTGTATCATTTTGTACAAACTGCGATTCAAAGATTATTCATCATGTGTCATATTTTTTGTGATACAGCTAGTGCCAAGAAACCTTCCACTCCAAAAATTGATAAAGGTAAAAAAATAATAATAAAAGAAACCAAATCAAATCATTAGAGATTCAGCGTCGCATGGCCTCGATGCCACAGTCTGATCCGGACCGACCCGGATCAGACTTGGTCCGCTTGTAGCTGAGACAGCACCCAGCTTGTTTTTTTTATTTTATTTTCATGTCTTGTATTGTGTTTATTTCTCCCGTGACCTTCAACATGTTTAAAACCTCTGATTCTCTGGTTGCTTAAGATGCTCAGAGTGGACAGAGCAGCCCTGGTACTCCCAAATCCCCCTCTAGCCAAGCTCAGTCTGCGAAGGCGGCGGCCGAGGCCAACAAGGTGAAGAAGATCGCCGTGGTGCGTTCTACGCCCAAATCACCAGGCTCACTGAAGGGCCGCCCGCCGGCTCCTCTGGCCGCCGCCGCAGTGCCGATGCCGGACCTGAAGAACGTCAGGTCCAAGATCGGCTCCACAGATAACATCAAGCACCAGCCCGGGGGCGGAAAGGTAACCTGACCGAGACAGTGGCACTGAGTACTCCTCATACACATCATACAGTCTGAGCCTCAGCTGCTCTGGAGGCAAAAATAATCTGATTTCTGTTTTATTCTATCGTATTAAAATCTCATTTCTGGAGCTGAGCCTCAGTGCACGGATCCAAACGTCAGCTTGAAACAAACTCATGACTTTAACTCTGATATTTGAGTTTAACTACATGTCAGGAGTAGAACGACAGTCTCATGTCTTCACTGCAGCAGGGGACTGGTTATCTTAGCATTATTCAAGATTGTTTACATTTCAGAATCAGAAATATTTCATTAATCCACAGAGGGATGTGCTGCTCCCTTCAAAATATACAAATATTATAAAAAATGATAAACATTATAACATATACTTTATGATTTAATGTTTAAAACTCACCCTGTCAGTGGTAATTAACATTTATACATTATTAATATTTACAATGAATTATGTACAGATTGAATTGTGCAAGGCATTTTAAATGGAAAACTAAAATCCCCACGGACAAAAAAAAAAAAAAAAAACTTGGAGGATGTTGTTGTTTCCTGTCGTGAAGAGAATAGAAGCTGAGAGTCAGTGAATAAGAACATATTTTAGCATAAACACTGAGTTACACTGGGTCAAAGGTCAGAACATTATTGGTCTGGGCCAAGAAACAGAAAACACTAAATCAAGTTGATTAGAAAAACTGAGCTAATCTGTAAGTATCTGTGTAATAATCATGATTCAAGTCATAATAAACCAGTTTTATCCTTTTATAACAAACTAATCTCTTAATTTTGGGTCTTTGGCTCCGCCCACTTAGATTGTGAATCAACCAATCAGAGTGTTTCTGCCTCCAGAGCTGCTTTTGTTAGCACCACAGAAAACGAACAAAAGAAAGTCTGGACACACACAGACTGTCACAGTAAAATATGAACGTGTGTGTGTGTGTGTGTGTGTGTGTTGTTGGTTTTGTGGTTGACGAGTGTGTGAGGTTTATTTTAACACTAAAAAGCACTGCAGCTCTTTGTTCTTCTTCTTCTGTGTCGACCACAGTCACGTGTCCAGAGCTCTTCTATTAGTCTGATATTTAAGGACCAAAGAAGAAGAGACGAGCCTAAGACTCACAGTAGTTTAACACCACAGTGTCTCAGTCAGGACTGATGCTCTCTGACTGTCCACCCCCCTTTGTTTGGTCCTGTGTTTTTATTCCTGGTGAAGAAGTAACTGAGAGCGAAGTCAGACCTGAACAGTAGAACCAGATGATGCATGCACTCACACTCGACCCACAGCAGCTCCGTCTCCTCTGTCTCCACATCTAAAACACTGACGTTTTCACTCTTCCAGGTTCAAATCCTTGATCAGAAGGTGGACTATAGTAATGTCCAGTCTAAGTGTGGCTCCAAAGGCAATATGAAACATGTACCCGGTGGCGGCAATGTGAGTAACTGAGGGATGAACTCAACACCAGACTCTTGAGTATCTCTGCAGTTATGATCATCAAAACCAACTTTTGGTAAAAATAAATAAATCAACTGTTTGTTCTGCTCATGGTAGAAATAGATGATCAGATCAGAAAACTGACATGATCACAACCTGCTTCATGATAAGACACTGAAATACTGATGAATTTGTTTTACGTAGACGCTCAAGGTGCACGTAGACACAAGCCAACTGCTTTAATGCATTAAAGCTGACATCTGTAATCTGTTAGTAGCCTGATGCTGTTGTATTTGCATGGTGTGCAAACTCTCTTATTGTTAAAATACCAACTGCACCTGAGCCAGTGTCATATTTTTGCATTGTATTTGTATTTCTGTGCACTACACCTGCAGTAGCAGCTTTGTAGCATCTCCATGCAAACTTATGGATGGCAGCTTTAATGAAACATCATCTCTTTAACGTTTTACTTCCTCCTGTTTGGGCTCATTTCCCTCCTGCAGCTCGTCTCCTCTTTCATTCCTAAACTCGTTTATTCTTGCTCTCGCACCGTGCAGGTGCAGATCCTGGACAAGAAGCTGGACTTGACCAACGTCCAGTCTCGCTGTGGCTCCAAAGACAACATAAAGCACACACCTGGAGGAGGAAAGGTGAGGAGGCCGGACAGAGACACAGTGTGTTCTCACAGATCACGATCATGATGCCACAAACAGAGCAGATGTTCACAGACTGGAAAGTTACTACATCAACCTTTTACTCACCGTCTCTAGAAACAGTCCAGCTGCATACAAACATTTTGATTTCATGCTGTTTTCTCTTTTTGACACCAGTTTTAATTTGTCTGATCTGATGGTCTCACTCTTCCCCTCTCCCTGGCTCAGCGGGGTAACAGTCTCTTCCCCTCAACTCTGCACTTTTCCAGGTTAAAATCCTTGAGCAGAAGGTGGACTATAGTAATGTCCAGTCAAAGTGTGGCTCCAAAGACAATTTGAAACATGTACCCGGTGGCGGAAATGTGAGTAACTTAAGGGATGGACTCAACACCAGACTTGAGTATCTCTCCAGTTACGATCATGAAAACCAACCCTCTTGGTAAAACAGAAAGTTTGTTTTGTTTTGTTTTACTCTCCAAGGTCACAGTACGTCAGAGGTTTTCAAATCCCCACACAAAGTGAATCAGCTGCATGTTCCCATCCACCACCACAAATACCTGTATACGACCCATGTGGATGAGACGCTCTGAGCCTTAATAATGTCAGAAAAATGTAAAGTAATGAAGGTAATTAAATGTATGAAATATAAGCGTTGCTCCAGTTGTAGCTGTGTCACTGAGTCCATGGCTCACACAGGTAAAAACTTTCACCATTTCATATAACATTATTAAAGCAGCTTAGAAACTGTAGATGTTTAATTCTACTGATATTTAATGTTTTTATTTAGTCTGTTTGAAAACCTCTGACACACTTGACCTGAATGAGGATTATAGTGAAGTGCAGCTCCAACATGAGCCCAGAGGTGGTAACGTGAGTAACTGTGGCATCTCCTCCTCTCAGCCGTTATGATGCTCACACCAGCACTTGTTCAGACGAGTCCTCCCCGTCCTCTTTACTCAGCCATGTCCCCTGGTTTAGATCTCACTCCCTTCAGCCTCAGACTCTTTTCCTCTCCAGCTCCTCACTCGCAGCTCTGAAGCTGCTGCCGCTGTCGACTTCCTCCAGGATAACCCGTCTCTTTTCCCCACATATCGACTTTCCAGGTACAAATTCTTGATAAGAAGTTGGACTTAAGCAATGTGCAGTCCCGATGCGGCTCCAAAGATAATATAAAACATGTACCTGGTGGCGGCAATGTGAGTAAAAAACAAGGGTGAAGCTGCAGCTGCTGCCCGAAACCCTTCCTCTTGCTTCTTCTGAATGCATCTTCACCGAGGAGCACGACACCTCCTGTGTGTTCGACCTGTTTCCTCCTGACTCTCAGACCTGTTAACACCTCCTCCTATTAACAGTCTTATCACACACTTATCGTCAGGCCTGAGCATTTCATACTGACGACTGTAGAGCTGCTGTAAAACCAGATCACAACCTCTGACCTTAAAGGAGCCGTGTGTACACACTTCTGTAATGTCACACAGCTAACATTAGCATGAACTTTATTAACACAGGAACGTAATAAAGCATTTACTTCATTCAGTCGATAAATATTTAAGATTTAAAGCTGGATTTATAAAAAAAACACAAACACATTTAGCGTTAGCATTTAGAGATACAATCATAAATGAGTAACTAGCTTCATGTGTTTAAGCATTAGTTATGTTTTTAATGACTGTATTTTTATTCATTTATAAATCCAATAAAATTATCAAATAAATGATGTTGTAACTAGTAATATAGTAAATAATATATAAGAATAATTCTTTATAACCAGAATTTAAAATGTAAATACAAACCTGGATTCAATTTTTATCTCATTTTTTCCACTGTCTGGTAGCTATTAGCAATTAGCTTAGTCAGTTAGCTTCTTCTTTAGCCTTTCCCTGGCACGTCAGGATAAACAGTCTTAGTTGACCCTGAGCTCTCTGATTGGTTGGAGAACTGACCAATGGGTCCTCGAGTTCAACATCAAACCAACTCAATCTTCTTGTTTTACTTCTTTTCTTCTACTGACATTAGCATGCTAATCAGCTAAAACTAATGAACAGCTCCCAATGCTAACGTTAGCACTGTAGCATTAGCAGAAGTTGCATGTAGCTCCTTTGAGCAGTGTTTTCTGTCAGTGTGCCGTCTGCTGCTGTCACGGCTCAGTGTCATGTCATGCTCATGGTCTAATGAAAGCTCGATAACTCTGTTGAATCTGTGCCTGTCCGTCTGACTGTGATCAGTGTTGGAGCGTCGCTAGCACCAGAACCAGAACCTTGAACCTCAACATGCATGAACCCCGTGTGTTCGTGAGCTAAATCGTGGCGTTGACGCGTAAAGAGACGGAGCCTCTGCACAGTAACAAAGAGTCTCTATCCGCCGACAAGCGACGCCTGTTGTTGTGGTCGTGACCTCAGCCCAGAGGGACAGAGGGCTTTGTGTTAGCGGAGAGCGGCCATGACAGGAGACCCTGAGATGAGGTCATGACTGTAGACATGAATAGAGATGCATGGAGACAGTCTGCAGCGTCAACACAAAACAACTTAATATTAAAGACTTGTTTTAAATATGAAGGTTTCCCTCCTCTCGCAGTCAGAAGCACCTCAGTGTCTAATCCAGTGTTTTCCCTCTGTTGTGATCAGACTAACAGGATCAGCTCCTGTGCACCTGCATGCAAACATCAGTGTGAACCTGAACCTCTCTTCACTCCACACACTCACACCAGCTTCTCCTGCTCTCTGCTTCTTCACAGGTTCAAATCGTGCACAAAAAGATCGACCTGAGCAGCGTCACGTCGAAGTGCGGATCGAAAGATAACATCCGTCACAAACCAGGTGGAGTTTCACATTTATAAAAGAACAAAAAAAAAAGACGATGCTTTAATGTCGCTTCATTAGTGACACGTGATCTTTCCTGTTTCTGTGATGTGATGTCATCAGGCGGTGGAAACGTGGAGATCAAAAACGAGAAGATGGAGTTCAAAGTTCAGTCGAAGGTCGGTTCCCTCGACAACATCGGCCACGTCCCCGGGGGAGGACAGAGAAGGGTAAAAAAAACAAAAAAACATGACTTCCTGCTGCACAGACACACCTTCACCTGCAGGACACGGAGCTTTTCAAATAAAACACCGCTGCTGACCACACCCTCCACTCATTCATTACTCATCCCTCATTCCTCCATTCTGAGTTCATCATCTTCACTCTTCTTCTTTTTACTTTGAGCTTCAGACGCCTCCGTCTTCTCCGCTCAGTTCAGTAAAAATCCTCAGTTTTTCATCATGACTTTTGTTTTTTTTTATTCTCTTGTTGTTTTGATTTTGTTTGACGCCGCCATGTTTTTGTTGCTCTCCCTGCTCATTCCTGTTTTGCCGGGGCTGCTCTGCAGAGGGAGAAGGGGAAAGAAGGCGAGGGGAGCACCTCCGGCAGCCCCTCCATCCCCTCCCCCGCTGTCACCCCCCCTCTGTCACCCTCAGCATCCAACACCCCCATCCTGATGAACCCCCTCATAAAGATTGAGGACTCCTGTAAGTATCAACAGCAGCAGCAGCAGCAGGACGATGGTTTGATATCAGTCACACGTTTGCTTGTTTTTGTCCTTTATTTATGACTTTGCTTAAAAAAACAAAAAAACACGTGATGCAGAGAGAAGAGAAAACAGACTGATGTGTAGATAACGACAAACAGATATAGAGACGTACGGGTGAGAAGATTATGATGTGTGTTGTAACACAATGTTGAGAGAAAACCGTCAAAATGAAACAAAACATAAATAGTAATTAAATAAATAAATAAAATCATTAATGTAATGAAAAAATTAAAAAAAAAAAAAACATTGGAAAGAAAAAATAATGTGATATGAAAAATAATAATTGAATGAAAAATCAATACACAAGAATCATTGATGTGATTTAATATCAATCTGTTAAAAATAAACACAAATAGATTCAAATAAAAAATCAGACAGTTCATGTTATAATATAAAAGTAATTTCAATAAACAAACAAATAAAAAGAATAACTTATATCATGGAAGTAAATAATACTTTCAGGACAATAAAAACATACTGAAGTAACTGAAACTACCTGATAATGATGTGTCATCAATATGACGACAGTGAACTTGTGTGATGTCACGTCCATGTAATAAAGAATGAAATAAATAGAAATAATAAAATATCTTGTCACTGGGATTAAAAAATAAAACGATGTATAACCTCCAACCTGTCTGACCTCACCTGTGATGTCGCTGCAGATTGAGAGTCACAAACTGACCTTCCGTGAGACGGCCAAAGCCCGCACTGACCACGGCGCCGAGATCGTCTCTTTGGAAGACTCCCCCCACCAGCTGAGCACCGTGTCCTCCTCCGGCAGCATCAACATGGCCGAATCTCCGCAGCTGTCCACGCTGGCCGACCAGGTGTCCGCCTCTCTGGCCAAACAAGGCTTGTGAATGCACCCGCCACCTTCCTCCTCCTCCTCCTCCTCCTCCTCCTCCTCCACCACCTCCACCTCAACAACACGACCACGTAGAGGAGATGTGATGCCTTCCTCGTTATTTTCACAGGACTTTTTTAGCTGCCCGTCACTATTCCTCCTTCACTAACTGTTCTTCAGCCATTACTAGTAGAGTAATGAGAAAACATACGGATTAACACGTAGGCCAAAAATGTCTTTAATTTCTCTCTGTGGTCTTTGATCTCTTGATTTCACCTTTTGTAAGTTTCCCTTTAAGAGTTAAAGCGCCGCCAGCAGAGTCAAGTTTTACTTTCTCTCTCTCTCTCCACACACACACACACTCGACCCGGTGAATCAGATTTACGACTTCCTGTCACATGGACTGTTAATTACCCCGTTGTTTTTACTTTCACATAAGAGATACAGAACCTGGAAGAAAGAGGGGAACGCAGACTGTTGGGGTCCAGTTTGTGCTACAGCAGAAGGAACAGTTACAGGGTACGGCGGCGAGGGGGCGCCAGAGGGCAAAAAAAAAAAAGAAAAGAAAAAAGAAAACAGTCAAAAGAGTAAAAAGTAGCAAAGTTTTTCATTATAAAAGGCAGAAAAGATGCTTTCAGACCTCACTGCTGTTTTTTGCTTCGTTTTAGTCCCGACGTGTGCTGCACCTCGAGCTACCGCAGGTGACGGCGGGGGGTGCTACCTGGATTTAACTTTAAAAAAACAAAAACAAACAAAAAAATAAAAACAGAACGGCTAGAGTAGAAACTTCGGTTTGTGTTGGGCACAGTTTTATAATCGTACTCTGTGGATATATGACATGTATTTGATATGAAGAAACATTTGTATTGTGCCTGCTACTGTCAGTGTTCATTTTTATTTCTCTCTTTTTGTTCCTGCTCTATTGTAAATGCGCTAAAGCTTGACGTACGAGGAGGAAAATTAACCTTAAGGCATTTTAAAGTGTAACTTTCACGGCCAAAATTTGTCGAGAGACAGAAACGAGTTCATCAGTATTTAAACTGCTGTATGCACTTAACGGTAGAACGGTAGGATAATAATATTATTAATAATAATAATCGCAGTTAATCAGAGTCTTAAAGCGAGGCTACGTAACTTCTGCTAAACTGAGGCCACTTTCTGAGATGATGCTAAATGCTACGGCTATTTAGCATTTAGCTGAAATGCTAAGCTTTTGTGACAGTAGCACGAGTGTAGAGGAATCGTAAAGTCGAGTGAAGGTGAATTTTGCTGCACATTGATTCAACTTTTCAAAAGAAGGAGGAAAAAAAGTGATTTTTTCTTTTCTTCCGTCAAAAGTTACATAGTCGCGCTTTAAAGGACGGAGGAGCTCGTGTGTTAAAATGTTCTCAGCTGGAGTGAATATGAGCGCGTTGCAGAGCTGATGGGTGGATGATGGGTGGATGATGGGTGGATGATGGTAGGTTGACTGGGCCAAGCTGAGATGACGGATTTCTACTAAAGTGAGAAAGTGAAGAGCATCGTCTGTCGCTGGGTAAAACAGGATTCATGAGGGTGTCGCTCTCAGCTGGTTGTTTTTACCTTCAGAGATGAAACGCTTGATTTACAGACAGAGAAACGGCAGAAGAAGAAACACACATGGCCAAAATGATGTGGACACTGAAAACCAAGAGTTATAATACGGTGCTAACAAAGTGATGTGAGACTGAATGTCCTCTTATAATGAGGAAAATGAATCTTTACATTTTCAACATCAATTTGGAAAAAGAGTAAAAAGTTCAAACTGTTGCTGTTGAGTTTTTGTTCATTCATGTTACAGCAGCTGATGATTTATCTTACAAATGATCCATTTATAAACATGTTAAAAACAAAGACTGGATGAAACTCAAGATGATTATTTGTAATGAAACATGTTTGTTTTTTTTTCTGCTGTCACTTCCAGGTGATGAGCTCGCGCCCCCTAGTGGAGAATCTCCACCCAGATCTATTTGTCAAACTGAGGTCGAGAGTAAACACAGATAAATGAAACTGACCGACGTGTCCACAGACTTTTGGCCACATGTTGTGATTCACACAAGGGAAAATCTTTGTTTCATTCTTCAACTTTCCGATTCATGAGAACAAACTTTTTCTTCCCCGTCGCTGTAAAAAGCTTCCTTTGTATTTTCTATTTAAATGAAACAACCAGCTGCAGATTTGTTACCAGTTTCCTGTTTATTCCTCTATTTGTAAGACACTCGGTTCACGTGCTCAACGATCAATATTCCTCAAAACAACTCATGATCACGATGAGTAAAACAACTTCTTGCATGCACCCCATGTAAGAGACAGCCGTCTGCTTGTTGCCTCCCCTTCACAAAGTGGTCTCTTTGTATATCCTCTTTATATATGATATGCTCTCTGGATTCTGAAGGATATACCGACTAAAAAAAATACATGTGTGTATGTATTTGTGTGTGTGTGTATGTGTGTGTGCGTGTGCGTGTGGGTGTGGGTGGTGCTAACCTTCACTCACAGGTCGTCCCACACTTTGCTCCCAAACTGTGTGTGTTTACCATGCATTGCCAACATAGATATAAAACAACAACATTTTATCTCTATGATTGCAGAGACGCTACTTTTAATTTGAAAGGACAGACAGGTAGGATGTAAAGGTGTGCTAGCAACATTATCTGCATGCTACAGTAAAATCTTGTTTTTCTCCAGTAGACCACATTAATCTGGGTGTGCAGGACAGGACACGAGTGTGTGATGGTGGGTGTACTGGAGCCGCAGTTTAAGGAAAAGAAACTCATCGCTCACTCTTTTTCTTTTCTTTCTGTTTCTTCTGGGTTCATTCAGACGCTGTACAGTTGTGGAAATGTGATTGTTCTCGTTATTGTGCATTTTATCAATAACTGGTTTATGATGATTCTTGTTGCTGTATATGTGTATTTGAAAATAAATGCTATGAAGTCACCATTGTTGTCACTTCTGTCTCATTCCTATCACATATTATGTTATGTTACATTGTTGTTAGTATTGTGTAGTACAGTCTATAAGTAATAATTTAGTCGTGGGACTCTCAAACAAAATTAAGTCCAAAGCCACTTTTTACCGTGTTACACGGATTTTGAGCCGATAGGTCACATGACCCGGAGGCTATTGAGCTAAAATGCTCATATTTACATGATGAAATGTATTTTAAAAATTAATTAAAAAAAAAAAAAAAAAAAAAAAAGACAAGTGTTAAAATGCTTTTTTTTTTTTTTTTTTTTTTTTTTAACATTTATCCTTTTTTTCCTGTGACAAAAACAAGTGTAGGGAAAGGCATTAGTATGTAGGCAAAAGTATTAGACTGATGTTTGAATATCAAACAACAGGAACCCATTTAATATCTTATTCTGCTCGTTAACGCCAGAAAAAAAAAAAAAAAAAAAAAAAAAAGACAGAAGTTAAAACGCTATAAAAAGAGCGGAGCCCTTTGCGGCTCTACGGTCATAGTTCAACGACTGTCCATTTTTTGGTTTATTCGCCATGTTTGTTAGGACCGGCTTTGACTTTCCTATTTCCTGTTTCCGTTCCCGCGAACGTCAGTACGTGACTCCTACGTACGAGGGCGCGCATGCGCAGAATGAATAATCCGCTCCATCAACCGAATCCACTCTGTTCAACCGTTTATATGCGGCAACAAGCTGATTATCAATCGGCGTAAACTACCTCTTCAATCCGATCGGAAATGTAATCAGATCTGTTAAAGGTGTTTACATGAGACATTCTGAATCTGATTGATCTATTAATCCGATTATAAATAAGGTTTTTGGACCCATGTGAACGCAGCTGTATCACCCCGGAAATGAGCTGTTGAGTGTTAAGGCGCGTTTATGCGGAGGAATACGGTTCAACAGCTGGACATGTACATGGACACTGACAACTAGTCCCAGAGGAAATGTCTGTTCAACAGCAGGATGAAAGACGTGAACATGTTCAAACCTCAGTGTATTTTCCGTCCTGTGTGTTTGAAGAAGCTAAATTACCTCATTTTCTGGTAATGTAGTTCCTTCAAGCTCTTGTTGGTGTTACACATCTCACAGACTCAGACATATTTCGACACTGAAAGACACGAGGCCCAGAACCACTGCACCAAGTTAAACATAAATGTTTTAATGGTACTATTTACAAAAAAGAAAAAACAATTCTGCTTTTTGATTAGGTTAACTGCTGCAACAATCGAACAGGTACATCGACATCTTGCTCAACTACAAAAGAAAAACAGTGATTGAATGGCTGTGGCATAAAAAGGTGTAAAATGAAAAAAAAAAACAAAACAAAAAAAACAACCATAGATTTTTTTTGCATAGCAATTAGGGTGAGGGGACAGAAGGGGGGAGGAGGGGGGAGAGTGTGGTTATATGGAAACTGCAGGGGGAGGTGGAAACAAACAAAAATCCCATCTTGCACCACAGTAGTCTGGATCTGATTAATCTGAGAGTGAAACTATGAAACAGCAGAAAATATTCCCTTAAGTTGAAGGACCTGAGCTCAGGGTGGCTTCTAGCTGAGAGCTGCTACATCGGAAACGTTTGCAGGGGAAAAGCTGAACCAGAAACAAAAAGAGAGGCAGGGAGGGAGGGAGGGAGGGAGGGACAGAAGGGCTAAAGAAGTGTGTTAAGTTTTTATTTTTGCCACATTTTGACTTTTGTAATACAGCAATGACCGAGGAGGGAGTGAACTCTGCAGATGGTACAAATCATCCCCTGTGATTTATTTATTCCTTTTTCTCTCTCTTCTTCTTCTTTAATAAGTGGAAATCTCACTGTGTGCTGTCGTGGTAAGACTAAACATCGGCATGTCGTTCAGCATGCAGCAGCGCTTTCTGTAGGGCAAGTGCTCAAAAAGTGACAACCTCAGTCCTGTACGTACACGTCGTCGTCGTCGTCGTCACCCTCTTTAAAACAACAGAGAAATAAAAATGAACAACAGAACGAGAGAGATGAGGAAGAGGCTGCAAGGAGGGGTTGGGGTCGTGGGGGGGTGGAGGATGGGAGCTGGACACTCTCCACAGAGACGACGGTAAAAAGGAATGATTTTTTTTTGTTGTTTTTACTATTCAAAAAACACAGAATGTGTCGTTACGCTGGAACAGACAGAACAAATACAAATAAAACATGTCAGGAATGAAAAAACAGAGAAAAGCAAACCAACAAAACTAGACTTGGCAGTTGGAGAAGTGCTCTGGTGATTTCAGGCGACCTCTGGGGTGGGTGGGGGCAAGTTGGAGGAGGGGCCACATCTCAAATGTACCTGTTTATTTGGATGAGGAATTGGGGGAAAGGGGCAGGAGAGGGGGGTGGGGGGTATTTTTTCTTGTTTTGTTATTTGTCACTCCACTAAAAATGTACATGGGAATTACAAGCAAACTAGTCAATAGAAAACACCCTTTGGCCATATTTTGAGGAGTCCGCTACATAGTGCGCTACGAGTGTACACGCGACATATGAAACACCACTAAGCCCCCATGTACATTGTTTAGCCTACTACAGAAATCATTTTTTGAAACGTGTTGTTTTATACTTTTTTTTTTTTTTTTTTTTTTTTTTTTAACATTTATCCTTTTTTTCCTGTGACAAAAACAAGTGTAGGGAAAGGCTTCTATCTCCATAATGTTCACTAAAAACTGTGAAAAGTATTAGACTGATGTTTGAATATCAAACAACAGGAACCCATTTAATATCTTATTCTGCTTTGAGGTTCTGCTTGTTAATGCCAGAGAGGAGCGGGGTGGTGGTGGTGGGGGGGTTGGGGGGTAAATGGAGTTGTGAGGAGGAGGAGGAGGAGGAGGAGGGGGGGCCGGGCGACCTCAGCCTTGTCAGTCATTCATCGGTGGGTGGAGGCCTTGTTGTGTTTGGAGCCGCTGCCGCTGTCGTCGTCACACGGCAGGTCCATGTCGTCCGAATCCAGACGTCCGTAGGCTGTTGCTCGGCAACCTGAGATGCTGCGCATTCTGGGCCTGATGTGGTGGTCGCTCTCTGCCTCGGGCTCCGGGGCCGGGTCCTCTGGTAACGGGAAGCTGCGACGCTCCCACGGCGCCACCGTCTGGAAACATCAGACAGAGAGAGAGAGAGTGTTGGTTAGAAGATGTGATCAACACTTCCTGGTCGCAGCTTCTCAGAGGTGACGAGTCGCTGCGGTTTGAGCTTCTATTTTGCACCTAAGAAGGTGAGAAAGTGCGGTGGCCCTGAGGGCTCAAAGCATTAGATCTTAAAGAAAACAAACAGGCCACAAATTCAACACGTTGACAACACGTGCTACAAACACTCAGAGTTTCTCCTCTGACAGAGACGCAGCCGCAGCAGCAGCCGCCGCAGCAGCAGCCGCAGCCGCAGCAGCAGCCGCAGCAGCAGCAGCCGCAGCAGAGCTCCACCTCTTCTGCTCCAGTGAAACTCATCGTTTACTTTTATTGACCTTTTTCCTGAAAAGCTGATTTATTTCAGCTGAAGAGCCTCGACTGACAAACTCGCTTCTGAGCGGCTGCGTCTGTGCTCGATGTGGGCGCGAGGTAAGAGGACAGTTAACAGACTGGTGTAATCACAGTGTAATAATATCACACGTTTCCATGGCAACTTCAGAGCCGCGAGGCCGCGGCTCATTCACAGAAACAACCGGAGCCGTTCTCTGGGTTCTACACCTGGAAGGGACGCGACTTTATTTTTAGAGTTTCATTATCGATGCAGAAATATTCAGACTCTTATTTTGACGTTCAGCCTCAGCTTCCTCAACCTGCGGCGCCGTTCAGACATATTCAGTGATGTCAACATACCCGCTCTTCAAAGGTGAAGTCCGGCGTCGAGCACCGCGTGTCCTCACTGGACAGCAGCCGGTGGGAGTCCCTGGAGCAGGGTGTGTGGGGGTTGGAGGTGGTGTCGGGGCTCGCCGGGCTCATGGGTGACGGCACGTGGCTGTAGTCATGGAGCATGGGGCAGTGGCCTGGGTCGGGGGAGGCGGGCTGAGGGGTGGGAGGGTTGGTCCCGCACAGCAGCGGCGTGGTCCGCCCATCGACGGACTTGTACGACCTGAGGGACGAGGACATGAAGGAGGAGACGGTTAGAGCTTCACGTCAACACTCGACCGTCACACGCTCTTATTGCTGGTGCACGTGTTAGCCGTCATAGCGACCTGCTGCCCCTCCTCTTCGCCGGAGCCAAGGCCATCCAGGTCCAACGAGCGCGCTCCTGATCCTCGTACGGCTGATGGAGCTGGACGAAGGCGGCGTCTGTCAGATCCTCCACCTGCAGAGACAGAACACCATCAGGACACAGCAGTGTAACGCTGCTGTTGATCTCTGCTCCACTGCAGCACAGAGCTGCAGCTCTGAGTCTGACCACCAGGTGGCACCGTTCACTCACTGCCACAGGGTTTACAGTAAACGTCTATCACACTTTAATCTGATGAGACGTGACAGAGGATCCTGAACCAGGACTCTCAGGCTCTCACCTCCCGCTCGTCCTCCTCCTCAGTGATTGGCTGAGAGAAGACGTCCACGCTTCGCCAGCTGCAAACAGAGAAGGAAGCGTCAGATGATGTGAGCGCAAGCACAGACAGGAAGTAGAAAGAGCAGCCGCTGCGTCCTTCACCTGGGCGTGAGGATCTCTTTGTACTGCAGCTTCTCCACCCGGGTGGTGGCCGCCACAGACATGGGGATCACGATGTTGTTGATGTCGAAGGAGCTCTCGCCTCGCCTCCTCTTGATGGGCTGCTGCTGGGAGTCAGAGGGACACGTCAACATCTGGATCACACAGGTGAACACGGCTGTGACATCATCTGAAACGTGCACTATGACTCATCTGTCGAGGTTTCAGGCTGTAAAGACTAAAGTTTCTTCCACATCACACGTTCAGCTCAGAGATTTTCTCTTCAGTTGAACTTTAACATGATTTTGATTGTTTCTGTCAATATTCACAGATAAATAAAGGTAATTCAATGATGATTGACATGTATGTTACATTGACCTGCCTCCATGTTGTATGTACTGCACTGACACATGTCGGTGACGTCATGAACTCTTCTTCTTCTACAAGTTTTCTTGTGTTAACAGTTGTGAATGATCCGTTTCTCAGACAGTGAGTCATTGAGTTTTTGACCTCTTTGAGTCTTTGTGTCATTTATCAAAACTCCAGATGTGAGTTTAACGAGCTCAGAGACACTGGACTCTGTACGACAGCGATCTGTGATCTGACCTCAGATCAGTTCGACTCTGCTCAGTGTTTTTTTGTTTCCCTCTCTTTCTGCTTCAGTGACGACAAACTCAGCTTCAGTTCACTTTCTGTTTCGAGCCTTCACGCTTTGTTTTATCTTGATCACTGTGAGTCGCCTACAACAGATGTGTGAACTCTGATGTTCACCATCGTCGTGTCACGTGGAAACACCGCAGCCAAAGAAACAGGAAGTGTGTGTCTTATTTAGAGTTTGATAGTAAAACCTGAGCGCAGCGTTTCTCCTGCTGCGCTCCAGATGTCTGCAGCTACACTCTGCTCTGCTTTCACCTCGTTTGGAACTGAAGCTTCAAAGCTTTTTAAAAACGAAGCTTCAGAAACACATCGAGTTGAGTTTGGAGGATTAAAAGACATTAAAAAGACTTTGGCGGGGGGGGCTGGGCTGCAGTCCCACTCCTCTAACAAGCTAATGAGGCCAATGAAAACCGAGCTGGGCTCTGGTGTTCCCTTACAGGTGTGCTGGGGACGCTCTGGCTGCCGGGGCCCAGGGGCATGGAGTTCTCTGAGGACGTGGACAGCTGGCGCGTCAGGGGGCTGTGGAGGGACGAGTGCATGTTGGCCAGAGTGGGACAGGGGCTGCTGGACTCCAGGAAGAGTTTAGGAGAGGCTGCAGAAGAGCGGAGGAGACAGAGAGTCAGGTGATGGGAACGCATCATGGT
Source organism: Caranx ignobilis (assembly GCA_021432705.1). Lineage (NCBI taxonomy): Eukaryota > Metazoa > Chordata > Actinopteri > Carangiformes > Carangidae > Caranx > Caranx ignobilis. The sequence goes on from MU269988.1 coordinate 1,455,446, forward strand.
GTGTGACAGGATCAGACTGGCTCAACACTCACTGTCGGTTCTGTCCAGCGACGGCTCTCTTAACCTCTTGCGGCTGTAGTTCTTGTCGTAGGGCCCCAGGGGGGTGGAGAGCGCCTGCAGCCGCTCCGTCTTGCACACGGCCTGGCCCTCGAGCCGGGCCGGGTTCAGCACGGCGCTGCTGCCGGTGCCGCTGGTACCGCCGCCGCCGCTGCCGCTGCCACCGCAACAACGCCCACGCCGCCGTCCACCGTCCTCGGCTTCTCGGCTCGGTTCTTAAAGTGGCCCAGTCCTGCAACAGCGAGAAGCAGCCATGTTTTTAAATCTTTCACAAGGACCAAATTCAGTGTTTATGAAGAGTGAGGACGTGTCTCCACTGTGATAAAAGCAGCGGGCGGCGTCTGCGCCGGGCGGCGTCATGAACCGAGGTTTAATGACATACAAACTGCTGGAACGGACTAAAACGACCTGTGATGAAGTCTGTCAGTGTGAAGAGACGCTTCACAACAACGAGCAGAGCGCCTGCGACACTTCAGTTTGACAGCGAGAGATTTTCCCTCCATCTCTTATTTCTACTTTTCATATGAAGCAGGTTCAGGAGGCTGCTGCTCAGCTGATGTGAGACGACCTGAGAGGGCGCCGGTGTGATGAAGAGCGTGATGAGACCTTCGTCCTCCACTTACTGACTGCCATGAGCGAGTTGGTGAACTTGTGCTTCTCTTTGGACGAGGAGAGCTTGTGTTTGAGCGAGAGCTTCTTCAGTGGTTTGCTCCTCTCCAGAGACTTGGTCTGCCACTGGCTCTTCATCACCTGCTGCAGACGGAGGCCTATACAAACGTCTGAGGGACACACACACACACACACACACACACACACACACACACACACACACACAGAGGACAGCAGGTTTACAGATGTTCAGTGAAGAAAGCAGTGTTTTAATGATGGTCTGTGGTGGATCATTGAGGAGTGAGTGTGACGAGCTCCGCTCAGATGTTTGTATGTTTGTGTTCACTGTGTGTTTATGTGTGTTATGAACCCTGGACCCACACATCTGTGCCCCCCCCCCCGGATTAAATAAAAACATATAAACCATGATGAGGACAAACAGGATGGCCGTCAGCCTCCTGTTGTGTCCAGGCGCTCGCTGAGAGCAGATTAACTGCCTGGACATGTTCTCTAAGAACTTCCTGGGGAAGAGGTTCTCTGCGCGGCCCCTCCCTGTTTGTCTTCCCCTCTGGACCCGCAGGAGGAAATGTCTGTGAACTGACCGTCAGGGAAGGAGAGGATGGGGTGGACGCCAAGATCCAGTCTTGACAGGCGCTCCAGGGTGGGCAGTTCGTACTGGGGGTCTTCTCTGGGGGTGGGCCAGCCACCACACATCACACAGCTGGGGTTAACCCTGCAGTTACACTGGATACAGCTGCTCCTCTGGGCCTGGGGGGGGGGGGAGGAAGAGGGTGGGGTGGCATTAAAAGACAGGACATTGCTGAGTGATGACTGAACTCTGTGATGTTTCTACAGGAGGAAACTGAGCTGCAACAGACACTGAGTTTCATCCTCAGCACACGCCGGCTGCCCTGACTTCTCTCATTTTTAACCTCCTCAATAACTCCACACACACACACACACACACACACACACACACACACACACACACACACACACACACACACACACACACACACACACACACACACACACACACACACACACACACACACACACACACACCCCTCAGACGTGTGTGTGTGTGTGTGTGTGTGTGTAACACATTTTATCCTGAGCCGTGGTGAGAAGCATAAACAATCAGCACATGTTTCTATTTTCCTTCACTAAAGACTTGTGAGTCGTCACGAGGTGATTACACGTCTTTGTTGTTGAAGATGTCCTACTTTCTCACAGTCAGCCCCCCCCCCCCCCTATTCAGCTGCTAGCTCACAAACCAAGGAACTAATCAGCCAGAGCCACACACACACACACACACACACACACACACACACACACCTCATCTCTTTTAAACGTGCACCCGAACATTCACACTCATTAACCCGTTTCCTTGAAGATGAACACGTCATGTGACTCAACGAAGACAACCTCTGAATTAAACCCCCTCCCAACAGGATCTTCCAGCTCGAGCACGTAAACACACACACACACACACACACACAGTGGGACTCACCTTGCCGTTGAGGTTGGGCACGGCGTTGGGCTGGATGAGCCGCCGTCGCCGACAGCTGAGGAGCGGCCGTGTCCGCGCCGCCACGCACGAGCTGTCGTAGGACGACGGCTGCTGGTGCTTGGTGTCGGCGCCGTCCGCCATCCTGAGAGACAGGAAACAGCTGCGTCACATCCACATCAGCTTCATTCAGACACGAATGACACGAGAGTTTCTCTGTTGGTTCTGATCTTTACTTTCATTATCGATGAAGCTGCAGATTGTTTTGTCTCACACAGAGTCAGAAATGAGAAGAAGTGAGTTTCTGTTTCCTGAAACTTCCAGCTCCAACAACATAAAGTCAATTCAACCCCACTTTGAAAACAGCAACAACACGTCTGCAGGTTATTGAGTCCATCAGTCAGTTCTCGTCTTCACCTGCAGCAGCTCTGTGATCAAACTTGTTCTATCTGACCTCTGACCTTAAACTCTCTCTGTCACATTGAACCTTCACACAGACCAAGTCCTGATCAACATGGTGTCACTTTCTCCTCTGTTGATCAGCTGATCAATAACTCCCTCAGTTCTGAGTAACACCGACACCTCAGGTCAACAAGTCCTCCTCAAAATCCATTATTATCAAGAACTCCCCTCCTCAGACAGCAGATTGCATTCTGGGAAGTGGACGTGAGCCCGTGGTTATCAGCCGTTACCTGCTGAGGACGCCGTTGACCGGCTGTCCGTTCTGACTCTTCCAGGGGCCGGCCTCTGTGGTGGTGGTGGTGGTGGCGCTGCTGACGTGGGCGGGGCCCAAGTGCTCCAGCCGTTCTGAGGCGACATCCTGCAGCGACAGATAAGGAGAAAGTGAGCGAGGCTGCAGCTCGTGTCCAAAGTGGCGCAGGAACACGAGGTCGAGCGGCAGCACTCAGAGAAACCCAGAGATATTTAAGGAAACTACAGAGCAGACGAGCCGAGCGGTCCCGGCGCCGCGGCCTTGAATTATTCAGCCTGGGTGTGTGTGAACGGAGCGCGGGGCGATCCCAGGGCTCAGAAACCTGCTCTGCTCTGTCATCAGCGCGCACGGCTTCACACGCTTTCACACTAATGAGCAGCGACAACCAAACTTGAATTCATCCTAAACCATGTCAGGTGTCCCGTCACGTGTTTCTGAAATGTTCACTCAGATTGTTTTAAACAGCAGCAGAGACACTAAAACCTCTCATCTAGTACAGAAAGGTGAAAACTGATTGTGTGACTCATCATCACACAGCGATCCTGCAACATCAGCGGCCACACCTGCAGCTGTTCACGCTTCACTAACATGTGGTTCAACTATTCACACAGGTCCAGAGGTCAGAGGGCGCCGCCTCCTCCTCCTGTGTGAGTTATGTGGATGTGAACGTGGAAGGAGCTCTTTTGTCTGATTGGCTCAGACCTGAGGGGCAGATGAAGAGAAGCGTCTCACTTCCACCAGATGCTTTGATTTACAACAACAAACACGCTGGATGTTTCTGCTGCTGATGAAGTGAGTTGTAAACGAACAGGACGCAGCAGCTGAAGAAAAGCTGCTTTAATCCCATTTACATTCAACTTTGTTTACAAACTGCTTTTTTTTCCTCAAACAGCTGTTTTGTCTTTGTAAAAATATCTGAAGCTTCAATGTGTCTGAGTTAAATATTGTGTTTTTCAGGCTAATTTCCTGTGAGATCTTTTAACAAGCTCTTCAGTTTTTAATCAGAGCATCGGAGAAGAAACAGGACGAGCGAACGCTCGTTAACACGCCGCTCATTAAAGCAACAACTGTGACACTGTCGATGATCCACACTGAGCTGATTCTGCTCTCACACGCTCTCAAACCATCATTTGGCCTCAGGAGACGGAGCGCGTGCAGCCGAGCGGGAAAACACACCTGCGCTGAGCTTACCTGAGAACTGACAGGCTCCACCTTCACCTCCGTCCCGCCTGCAGGCACCGCGCTGGGGGCCACGCCTCCCAGCTCCACTGAGCCCTGTGGAACCGACACCTGAGCATCACTCTCCAGGAAGAACCAGAACCACACACACACACAGCAGCTTCCTCATCACACTCACGAACTGTTTCAGGTGAGAGATGCACCGCCCTGACGTTAACACCCTGCATCAGCCCAGGTATCGACTGAACGTGGCTGCACCAGGCATCAGACACACAGCTAAGTTATGGATGTTAAAGTCAAGCCTGATGCCTTCACTGTCCTTCACATGGTGAGGCTCATACAGTGGCATCAGGTACTGGTCCGGATCATTGCATCCTCAGTACAGACCTAACACACACACACACACACACACACAGGGACTCTGACCTTGCTGGCGCGGATCTGTCTGTAGATGTCCGTCTGCTGTCGGATGCGGTACTCCAGGTCTGAGATGTGGGCCTGGAGCCAGTTCCAGTGGCTGATGATGGCAGCTCTCTCCACCGTGTAGCGACTCTCCGCCCGCTTCCATCTGAGGACGCAGAGATGAGATTAATACGCCTGGTGATTGATGAGTTGATTAGTTATTGAATTAATATTTGTTGGTTATTTCTTCCAGGTCATTTATGGAGCTGAATATAAAGATTTTCTGCTTTTCTCTGATTTATTTCACATTAACAAGACATTTAGTCGACTTTTTCCTCTTTTCTGTCGTTTTTACAGACTCACTGCAAAAACAACCAGCAGGTTAATCAATAATTAAACTAATAGTAAAAGGTTGCGTTGCTCAGAAAATCTAATTATCATCCCAAACACAATGATCATGGGTTATAAGTGGTGCAGGGGAAGTCTGCTGAGCGCCTGGTCCGTCATGAACCTCCCATCAATTAAAATCTATTGAAATCACATTGAAACACGCTGCAATAATAAACCAATCAAGTGCAACTGATCATTTCAGAGAAGATCATTCATCCGGAGAGCCTCCGAGCATTTCCTCTGCCAGACTGCAGAGGTCAGTGAATCAGCATCACACCAAGCTCCCAGCAATGGCAGCTGCAGGCAGCTCCATAAAAGCCTCCTAATCAGAAAACAAAGCCATCAGACGTGCGATCGCTGAGCGGCGGACAGATGTAAAAACGGGGGGGTTTTCGTTTCGCTGCTCCGTCCCCGTGTCAAAGAACCAACGCCAAGTGGGAGCAGAGTACTCCATTTTACCAGTATGACACACAGAATGGGCATTTCAAAGGCAGAGACATGAAGAGGAAAATGTCTGCTCCTGCACCGGGCGGCGGCGACCACAGAGGGCGCCGTTTCATCACAATACGGCCTGCAGTGACTGAACAATGAAAATAATGAGTCAGATGGCAGACAAAGATAGACCTCGCACTCCTCTGTGCTTTCTCCTCCCCAACACCCACCCCTGTTTTCAATTTTATAGAGCTCCACCAGGATGGAGGAAGTGAAGAAGGAGAGGAGAAGGGAAGGGACGGGAAGGAAGAGGGGAGTAAAAAAAAAAAAGGAGGAGGAGGAGGAGGAGGAGGGACAACAAGGGGCTGGGAAGCTCTGGCAGCCTGGAGGGGAACAGACGGGCTTTAAAAGCAATCTACAGGCCACAGGGTGGTGGTGGTGGTGGTGGTGGAGGGGGGGGGTGGGGGGTGGGGCTGGGTCAGGGACCAGTGCAGCAGACAGAGATCACCAATAATCCAAGCAGGAATCCTGTCTTATTGTGGAGCCGAGCGGAAGGAGAGCGACTGCTGCTCTTTGACGCAGACGTCGGCCTCCGATCAGAGCGACGATCGCTTCCTTCACTTCAGGCTCGTCCACCGCCACACGGCATCAAGGACACTGCTGCACACACAGCTGCAGCTGCAGCTTCCTTCCTGCTCCCGACGTTTCCACGCAGCTCTCAGCTCATAAAAAACAAACATGCACCGGGTCCTGGACTCTTTGAAGTTGGATGGTGAACGTCCACAAACACTGCAGCGCTCCTGAACACGCCCCTGGACTGGTGCATCAGATCAATGCACCGGCGTTTATTTGCATCCCTGGTGAGATTCGCCTCAAAGCAACGCCGCCGGTGGGACAAAGTGACCCCCCCCCTCCTCCTCCTCCGGCCGTACACCACACGGGTTACTGAGCGCCCATGACTCACTCACCAAGGAGGTGGGGGGACAACTGCTCAACCTGCGGGGAGGACGGGGGGGCCAGGTGGAGCCAAGTTGAAGATGATCTCAAGGAGATTCATAAGCTCCACAACGACGGTGGCGGCGGCGGCGGCAGGGGGGAGGAGGAAGCAGGAGCAGGCTGCGGGGAGCGTGGAGCAAACATCTCAGTGTTGGCCTTCTTACAGAGACGAGAGGCCGTTCAGAAAGGTCACACGGCGGGGACGCCAAGGGGGGGGGGCAGCTCGGTGAAGGGGCTGATTCAGACTTGTAAGGTGAATTAAATGAATAAAGTCAGCAGTTCTCCAACTCTGGTGTAGGTTACAGCGATTGGGGGGGGGGGGCGGTAAAATACAAACACACACAAGCCACTGACCTTAATCGTCACAGCAACAGAGGAGGAGGAGGAGGAGGGGTCGGTTGGCTGCATTGAGAAATCCCACCCCCCCCTTTGCCTGCCTCCTCCCTCCCCCTCCACACACACTAGGATCTCCATTCCTCCCCTGTAACCAGGACATATTTCCCTCCCCCTCTACTCCCACACACACACACACACACACACACACACACACACACACACAAAGCAGCAGCACCACCACTGTTTCCTGGCCGTCAGCACATTCTCCATTGTGGTGCTCCTCTGGACGCTCCGTATATGTTGAACGCAGCCTGGCACCTCTATACCATACTGACCCTCCAAAACCAACAGGACCAACAGGCCCCACCCACAAGCTGGGGGGGGGGCTGCCGGGACGCTGAGCACAGGCCACACATCCACACCTGGCCCCCAGAGGAAGCATGAGGGCTCCTTCAAAATAAGATAACCTCTATAGTTCATTTATAACAACAATTTCATCGTCGGTGGTTCTGCCCCCCCCCTCCCCCCTCCCCCCCCTACACTTCCTGGTGTGTTTATTAACACTGTGCATGTAGTTACCATATGGACCTTCGACTGGCCGATGGGAAGGAGATTAACTTTGTGTTTGTTTGATGTTTTGTAAGAAGCTGTGTAATTATGAGCAACACTTCACAATGTTTAACGCTCAAGAAGTTAATCTCTGCCCCCCCCCCCCCCCCCCCCCCCCCCCCCACACACACACACACTCTGCACCGAGAGCACATGTTTACATACAAGTGTCGGGCCAATCCATTTTACTCTCACACGTCACTACAGGGACGTTTTTTTAATAACGCTGAACCCGACGTGCGCCGTCGTGTGCGTACGGGTGCGTTTTACATGGATATACAGCCGCTGCACTTATTAACCAGGAGCAGGCGGAGGAGGCCAAGACACGCAGCACGATTCAAAAACCTTAGAAGAAGAAGAAAAAGTCAGGAAGGTAAAAATGATAAAGCACCAAAGTATCAATGAGCGCGTGAGCGGCTGTGACCTGCTGCCTTGTTTCCATCACATGCTCCTGCAGCTCATCCCTGGATGTGGTCACCTGTGCTCAGCTGTTTTCCAGCTCTGAAGTCCAGCTTTCATCTGCCCCCCCCCCGGCCCCTCCTTCCCTGTTTTTTTTTTCCCCCTCACTTAGATCGAGTTCCTCATCTCTGCCTGGCTTCACAAACCTCCTAAGTGCTGCTTGTTGATTGAAAACAGGATTTCAGTGTCCCACAGTGGAGAGGACAGCGGGCTCTGAACCTGGCTCCCTCCGAGCTGCTGTTCCCTGCACAACAGGATCATATGAGACTGTGAGAGCGAAGCCGGGATCCAGACCACTTCTGTTAAACGCAGGGATATTAAACAAAGTCTAAACTGGATTAACGTTCAGGCCTCATTCAGGTGAGGGTTTAAATGCAACAATGACATTAAGGGCTAATAAGAGGCGACTGTGGGAACAACACACACTTGATCATCACAGCTGCCCCTGTCGGCCATCTTTGACTTTTTTTTTTTTTAGTGCAACAGATAATGATTCCCCCTCACACATGTTCAGTGTAAAACACTGTTGTGACAACGAGCGCCAACACACTACAAAGTCCTGCTGCTTTCCTGCGTCAATTTGAATCAATCCACTTCCAGAAAAATTAGGCTTTGAAAAGCAGTCAGTCATCATTCATGCTCACAAACACGGACAAGGGAAATCAAAGCTGCAGCTGGCTGGTTTTTGTTTTTTTTGGTCTCTTGAGTCAAGGATTTTCAAAACACATTGAAAATTATCTAAAGAAAAAGAAAAAGAAAGAAAGAAAGACAGATTCAGGTTCAGTCTGATGGTGCTGGAGTTTCACAGGGCAGCTGGTTAAAGTCATCTTTCACAGGAAGAAACCGCTCGGGAGCCAGGATTGTGAACGAGGCAGGCCGACAGGGTGTGGGGCAGGAAAAACTAGAGAGGGCAAATCCAGCCAGAGAGAGAGAGAGAGAGAGAGAGAGAGAGAGAGAGAGCGAGAGCAGAGCTGCAGCAGTCATTACATAAAAGGAGGGGGGTTATGTAACGCCTGTGGGTTCGTGTTGAGGAACTTGGGCCGAGCTAAACGCATCCAGATGTGTCAAACAGGACTGAAACATATACAGGCGCTCACGTATGTACACACACACACGTATACTACACACACACACACACACACACACACACACACACGGAGCAATGGAAAGAGAGAGAAAACACAGAGTCAGGCTGCAGAGTAATGCTGAGCCATAAGCATGAAAGGCACGCTGTAGTCTCAGCCAACCTAGTTACCCTAATTCACGAGCGGCAGGCAGACAGGCATTTTAACTGTCCTGTTGCATAAAGATCACACGGACCAACATGGACCCGTGTGCTCCCCGTAGTGCCGTCGTAACCTGGGAGCCGTTCGCTGCCGGTCAGGAAATTAAAAAAAAAAAAAAAATCCAGACATTTTCATTGTCCTGTCGATGAGTCTATTACATAAGATCTGCGATTTCCTGATGAGCGTTATTGTTGTTGCCTCAGAAACAAGAAGCGGTGCCCACTCCTTTCTCAACACAGAACAACCCGTGCTCCATGTAACATGTCTGAATAACAGACTTCCATGTGAATATGCAACTCTTGATGCATCTGCCGCCTGCGCCCTTCTCCTGTAAAACACACACACACACACACACACACAAGATTGGTATTAACATTCATTCGTGGAGCTCGCAGCACCCACACCCTGGGTTATGGAGGCCTTTGTGGACGTCACACACAGTCACTCAGACAGACACACACACACACACCGGCTGGAGCAGAAAGGCCCTGCAGCGTGAGCACAGCAACAGATGTTGGCTGGCCCCCAATCCTCTAAGATACGGGAAACCACGTCTACAGTATGGACAGGGATGACAGGATTAGGTGTAAGCAAAAGGCGCTGCATCCAAACAAACAGAAACAAATAGGTTATTTTGCACACACACACACACACACACACACACACACACAGCTGACGTTAAATAATTGAGGTGCTGCTGCCTGAAGACAACGACATTACTTTGTCTGTAGTGTTGACTGGTGCGCTGCTGTAAGCCATTAATTGGTAACTAAGACAAAATGTCAGCTGTGAAAATGTGGTATTATGGTTACACACACACACACACACACACACACACACACACACACACACACACACACACACAACTTCCTGGAAGATTAGCATGTTCACAATGAGCTAAGGTTTCTCGGGAGCCCAGAACCAGTTCTCCTCCTCTTGCTGGTGGACGCTGTGCTGACTTTGACTTTACACCGTGCGTCAGGCAGCTGCTTATGGAGGCATTACAGATGGACAGTGTAGGATTTCTGCAGGGCGGCCACTTCGCTCTGTGTAACACACATGATCATTACGACGCTTACATGTGCAACCGCACGGCAAACACACTCGCTAACCTGTAAAACAATGGGATGCTTTTGCGACGGCTCTCGAGGACATCTGAGCACATGAAGGGGACGCTCTCCGTCCGTCCTGACACACTGTGGTGAGACATGAAGATTATTCTCATGAAACATGACTGCGCTGGCTGCGACCTGCTCTCAGGTCCCGGTTTTTTTTTTTGTTTTTGTGAGTGAAAACGACATTTTGTTTGTTTCACAACTTCTACACGGGGAGGGCGACGGCTCTGTGTTTGTTTCAACAGGCTGTTATGAGCCTCAGCATCTGAAGGAGTCACTAATTAATCAGCAACTTCTCCCTAGTTGACAACTTCACACGTTACCCTTTTGTGTGGTGTTACAACTGGAGAACAGTTAACAAGGCTTTTACACACACACACACACACGCAGAGGGCAGGATGACCCTGTGTAGCACAGTTAGCATTAACAACATCTGTATTTGGTTCTGGTTGAATTTCTCTTCAAACAGATGCAGAAAGACACAAGGACTTTACACTGACACCGAGTTCAGGGACGTGCTGCAGTGTTGTAGTTAATCATTGTAACATATAAAAGCTGTAAAAAGGTCCTTATGTCTCTGGAGCTGTTACCGGCGGTGACTCAGGCTGAAAGAAGCCGGGGCTGCTTCACTGTGAAGGAGACAAAACAACGTTTACGACAACAGCTGGGCGATGGAAAGACTTCATGGTAAAGCAGGAACAAGATGCGTCTTGTTTGCTATCGTGAGGACGAGCTGCGTTCACAACCAGGAACTTTGTTGTTGGTTGTTTAAAAAAAAAAAAAAAGTTCAGACGGCATTCGTCAGGATCAGCGGTGACTGTGATGATGAGGAAGGAGTCGAGTTACCGCTGCGCAGACCGAGCCGCCCTGCACCGGCTCTATCACCTCTATGATCTCTGTGTCTTTCTCAAGAGTGTGACCACACGTCGTGGGTTCGTACAACATCAGCTGCTGGAAATATGATTGGTCCACTTGGCGTCTGCGACCAACCACGGCCATTTGCTACCAACTAGAGCATGAATATAATGAGACAACAGAGACAATGACTTGAGCTATGTAAAACATGCACAGCGTTATCACATACAACACAAAAAACAGGGTCAAATCTCAGGGTGCGTTAACACCTGGATGACCTGGGAGCCGTTTAACATCAGTCGCCTTCACCTGCCCAGATGTTGTTGGTATCATCATCACTATCAGGACTTCATTCACAAAAACACTGATGTAAACGCTCCTGATCCGACACACGCAGGTGGAGAAGCTCATGAATGAACCAAAACAAGCTCATATCATTACATTTGAATGACTCTATTAAAAACATGACTCAGTGTCACCTGCCATCGTGACCCCCAGGTAACACACACACACACACACACACTCATGTACTGACTGCAAAGAGCAGCTACCGCTTTACTTCTTTATCAATTTACTGATATTTTAACCAATAATGAAACATATTGATTCTATAACAACAAATAATACATTTCTCTGACTCAAAAAGCATCTGTATGAGGATTGATTTGCCAAACTGATGTGATTGATCGGCTTGATTGGTTTGCATGCAGTGCAGTAGATCATAACATCCATAACAATGCTGGGAGGAGGGGCCTTCGTCGTCTCTGTGTAACATTGTGATTCAGGAATAAAGAATGTGCATGAGAGCGTTTGATAAAAAAACAAAAAACACAAAGTAAATAGTAAAGCGGCCAGCTGTCGGGCCAGCAGCTCCTTCTCCCTCTCTGTCTTCAGATTGACTTCTATATTTTACCATCAGACCTCTGACAGCCGTTAACGAGAACACAACACACACACACACACACACACACACATACACACTGTTTTTTTAAAATGTTGCTTCCTTTGACGTTTTTCTGAGGTTTTTAAAAAGGAAACGTGTCCAGTTTTGGTTTAAAGGGTTAAAGATCTGATGTAACAGGCACAGTGGGAATTTACCAGCCCAGAAGAACTCTTTGTCTGCAGCCGGTGTTTACATAAACTCCTCATTATCACTTATCAATCTCGCTCACTCTTCCTACTCTCTCAGGCCACATCAACGTAGCTCTGCCCCTCCTCCTTCAAAACGACGTCCTGGACCCGCTCTGACGCTTCCTCTGACCTTAAACCACACAAGTTAAAGTATGAACATATATATGTTTCAACTTTTCAATCATGCTGGCAACACACACACACACACACAGAGACACACAGAGAGCCAGACACACACTTCCTGTTGTTCCAGTTATGAAGATATTTAGGTCAAAGGTCTAAAGTCAACACAGTACAGGATAAGAAAATCTGTGTTCTTAGCTGCTTCGTTAATAATCTACTGAATCCTACACAGGTCAGTTGGTCCATTACCACTGCAGACCCACCTGCTGCTTCTTTTTTTTGCCTCTTTCCAAACAGTAATGACACAGAAATGTGGACTCTGATGTGAACTTCCCATGGAATATATTAGCAGGCTCCTGCCGGGATAAAACCTGACATCACCACGGGAGCAGGCAGCGTGTGAAAACACGAAACCTGCACCTTCTACCAGAAAAAACCCCACCAGCACCACCACCACCACCAGCACCAGCAGCAGCAGCACCACCAGTCCTCTGACTCTATGATACTTCTTGGTTTCAGTTTAAAATGAAAACATTCGCTGGCTCCGTGGGCGCTCACTTGTTCGCCCTGCAGATAAACAGAACGTTCAGTTTCAGCCCCGGCCCTCTCCGGAGGAAGCGCCGTGTGACGAGAGAGCTTTTTACTTTCAGTCCATTCGAGCCTGAGCGTTCTCCACAGGGCGAGAGCGCCCACACAGCTATACCTCGCTCTCTGGGCAAAATGGTATCTCTACCCCTCCCTGGAGTTTGACCCAACCACTACTAAAGGCAGACCAGGCAGTTATAATTGTCATTAGCACCTGCCAGGCCTGAGCAGCATACTGCAGGGCTTAGAGAAACAGGACAGTTGAAGAGAGTAATGTGAGCTGCTCAAGTATGAGATGAGAGCAACAGACCCGTGCGGTCGACCATTTATGAATCATTTCACACAAAAACGCTGCCTTCAGTGTTCAGCTGTGAATTATCCACAGCAGCAGGATCGGGTGGATAAAGCACAGCCCTGAACGCGGGGACATCTTTACTTACATTTTGACATGTCGTTGCTCAATGTCCACTCTGCCCAGCTCCTCCTCCTCCAGGTCAGAGTCCCCTCCAGAGCTACTTTCTGTCACGTCTGAGTCAAAGGCGCTTTCTGCTGAGTGAAGGTTGGCCGACCCGCTCAGATACAGCCTCTCCAGTTCCAAGGGCATGGAGCCACTTTTCAGGAAGCGACCGAGGCCATCTCTGCTGTTTGAGGAAGCGTGGCGGCCGGTCCTCCATGTGGCCGTGGGGGTCGCCGTCTCCGATTTGCGGTTACCGGACAGTAGCCGGTTGAGAGCGGCGTCCAGGAAGCCGCCCAGCTGCTGCTGAATGTGCCGCTCCACCTGTTTGGCCTGTACCACCTGAAGACGTTTGCGCAGGCGCCTTAGCCGGCTCTCGATCTCGGCTTGGCGGCTGCTGTTGAGAAGGGTGCGCTCCCTAACGTGAGTGTCAAGGCTGTCCGAGGAAGAACTACAGGGAAGAGGGGGCTGCGGCGCAGGCGTGCAGGAAGGAGAGCCCTGCTGGCTGCTGCCTGGTTTCTCCCTGTCAGAGCCCTGAGGCTGACTGGTAGGCGTGTGTGAATCGGCCTCCTCTGAATTCACCTGTTCACTGGGGTTAGGGCTGTCGTGAGTAAAGGGGGAAAGTGCAGCAGACTGAAGCACTGGTGGTTCAAGGTTCTTTCCATCTGTATTTTGAGAAACCCCAGAGGAATGCTTCTGTTTAAGGGTTCCTTTCACCGGGATATTCCCTGATAAGGTAGCTGTCAAGGTCTCAGAGTCCAAGGGCAAGTTCTGGGACTGAGAGTCTGTGGTGGCAGAAGGCTTGTCACCGTTCACCGCCACTACACAGCCAGAGCCAGACATAGTGGCCAGCTTCTTGGCCAGGCCGTTGACAGGTGCCATGGGCTGGCCACCTCCGTTGGTGCTGCCACTCATGAGGCTTTTGAGCTGGCCGCCGGAGAGTTCGATCGCCTGCCTCTTCCTCAACAGGAAGTCTCCTCCGCCGTTGAGCAGCGAACTGGGCAGGATTCTGTGGCTTTTCAACACAGACTGTTTGATGAGGACTCCTTGCAGCTTGATTGACTCCTTGGTTGAAGGGACAGGTGTCACATCAGAGCATAGGTAAGAAGCCACGAGGGGCTGGAGCTTGCCCAGGGCCGAGGCCTGGGCCACAGAGTCGGCTTGTGGCTGCTGCTGCTGCTGTTCCTGGTCGCCGCCACAGAAGTCGAGAGGGCACTCTTCAGAGGCGGCCTTGCACTTAGCGGGGCCGCTGCTATGGATGAGGATGTTGCTGGCGTTACCGTTGTTCTCTGCACTGGCCGGTGAGAGACTTGAGGATGGGGCAGCCAGTTTGAAGCGGATGTGGTGAGCTTCGGCTGGGGCGTCGGTGAGAGCGGGCGCCATCGCAGCCATGCAGTGCAGAGGGACGGGCACCGCGGCCTGCTCCACACCACCCGCTTACTGCCCCACCTGAGGACAGCCTGGAGGGAAATAAGAATAAAGAGGGAGAGGGGAAGAAATAAAGTTAAACACACCAGTGTAATAAAACGTAAACATTAACGTTTACAGCAGTGAGGTGTTGGACGGAGACATTTTCATGTCATCACAGGTAATAGTCACACCCAGTTATGGACATAAAACCTCACGGCGTAAACAAACATGTTCAGAAACAACCTTTAAAACCTGATTTAATACAAACCCTGCAGCTCTGAGAAAGTCTGAGTCAGATGAGTGTGAACGGATGTAAAATAGTTCAATGTCAAAAGGTAAAAAGGCTCAAAAACATGTCTTTTTACACATCGGTGCATCCTACACATGGAAGTGGAGCATCACATGAAGGTATGCTCCACCTGACCATAAAGCACCCGACTGAAATACTTGTACTACAGGTTCTGTAAGGCTTTGTTGTGAGTGGAAAACTACCAGCCGCCTCCTTTAAACAAAAAGTCATTTCTTAAAACGTTTAGTAGAAATGTGACGAGTGAAAACGCACTAATGGCACCGTGTGATAACAAGTCGGACACACTCACTCAAACACAAACCAAGTGAATGCCTACAACTAATCTAGTTAAAGGCCTAATCAAATGAACGGGTGACTCATTGACATTTTGCTGACCTGCTGGCTGCCAGGGTTGCTAAAAATGATCCTACAAAGCAACTGGGAAACACACTTCAGGTGCATGAAAGGAAGGAACATCTCAGATGATCAAGTGTCCTCATCTATTTCTGACCATTAACTAAGCCCTTACTACGTTTCAGAAAATATAATCACTGCAATAATAACAACAATGATGAACTTGTCTGCACAGAGCTGGATAAACAGGAAAAAAACATATATATATATAAATAAATAATGATATGCCTTGACCTTGGGGGGGTGGGAGACGCTGACACTATACATGGGATAACAACAGACATCTGAGTGAAATCCCAGGCTAATAAATAATTCCCACTACACCCATGCGTGTGAGAACAAGCCTTCATTGTCATTTACTTACAAGGCCTCCTCTTTAAAAGAATAAGCACTGGAATTCATTTCTAATGAGGCAAGACACAGGAAAAGCCAATGCAAACTGTCCAAACCCCACTGCCCTACATGTGCCCTGGTAAATCAGTGTGCAGCAGGGCTCCACACAGGCAGTGTAAGTAGGTGGATTTAGGCCCCAGTATTAGTCCAAAGCACATGATGTCATCCTGACTAGGTTCCTGTGTCAATTTCAGCTGGACCTATTAAACCACCCCAATTTCCCCTAAAATAACACTGCCAGGAAAATTATCAAATTAAACATCTACAGAGAATAATAATAATAATAATAACGACGTGATCAAACTAAGTGTATTGTGCCAAGCCATTCGCTCAGATTGCATGTGCATCCATCCACTTCCAGCTTCCCTTTAAAAAATAAATTAATAAATAAAAGCCTCCCTTCAAAAAAAAAACACGAGATAAAAGCGAGCTGCATCTCCACGTATCGTCTGCAGGGTCAGATGAATGGAGCTCAGTATTTCACCGCAGTTTCTAGTCAGCGCGCACTACGCCATGTTGGTATTTCCGAAGCAGATTATGCAATGCAATTCATCTACCTAAAGCCGCCCATTCCGCTTCAAACACAGCGAACGTGTCCATGCTACACAGCAGGAAATTAAATCATCTTAACGTTAAAGCGTCTGCACCACCACGACACACACACACACACACACGCGTTATAATAACAGTATACCTGCAAACTGCCTGAGTGTAAGAGATGCGACAAAAAAAAAAAAAAAAAAAAAAAAAAGATGTCCACATCCACAACGTTAGCCAACCATAACGTAATCACCAAAATGTCTTCCTGATGTTTACAAATACATTTGTAAATATCACAGACTGGCGCTTCTGCTTCTGCTGCGTTCAAGTGCAATTACGTTATTTCATAACCGTGGATTCTCAGCAGCTTTAGCGGAAGATGAGTGTTTGTAGCATTGAGCCGAGTTTAGATTAAAAAAAAATAAATAAAAAATAAATAAAAAAAATAAAAAATGGAGGGGCAGCGACCGATCACGACAGTGACGAAACTCACGGGAACCAAAAAAGATAAATATCTGGTTAAACCCGGTCACTTTAGACACTGCGTGCAAATTAATGCGCTTCGCTTGTGGCTAACGTTAGCCGAGGGGGGAAAGCTGCTGATGCAAGAAACACAACCTGCTCGCAAGCTAGCGTGCGGTTCTCATAAGCCAACTGCAGTGAAACGCTACCTACCCTCCTCACATTAGCTCTCATTCTGTAGCTTTCCTTTCAATACTGTTGTCTGCTCTTTTCTCCTTCTTCTTTATGTCCCTGCTACGGTCCGCTTTCGGCTTTGCGTAAACCTCGTTATGCAAGTAAACATTTTTAGTCACTTGCGACGTAACATACGCTCACCTTCCTCTGTGATAGTTTCAAGTCAATAACGCCCAGAGAGGGATCTGTATTATACGTTAAAAGGCGGTGGGAACACATGCATTAACGTGGGAGTTGAACCGCAGCTGTAGGATGTGATAAACATGAACGTTTCAGCCACAATGACATGACACAGTCCCTCGGTCTGGATCACAACTTATTTTAAACAACGCTTTAAGACCTAATGCAGAGTGCAGACATGGTGTGCATTGCAATTAGACCACGGAAATAAATACAGGCGGTCTGTTGTTGTTGTTAACATACGTGGAAATGTATTTAGTTGAGCACAGCAGCCAGCGGCGGGGGTTAAGGAGTGAAATAGTGTGTAGCGTTAATGCAGATATGTCTGAAGCGGAGAAGTTGGGAGTAGACCTTGCCAGTCTAGCTAGCTCGCTAACAAAGAAAAAGGAGGAACCTACCACGTGACGAGGTTGCACTATCCGAGGGAATTTCGGCAACAATCCCCTGCAGTTTTTTAGTGGAAAAAACCAAGGGTGCTAACTCAAAAAACACAGCTCGATTCGATCACTCTGCCATTAATTAATCCAAAAATGCTGCCAGATTGCCGAAAGGGGCCCGGGTGACAGAGCCGCTCGGCTTCGTTCCGGATTCAGGCAATGGGCGAATCAACGATCTACACCTTGCTCGGCAGCTAGCTCGCCTCGCCGCTACAGCGAATATAAGACAAGGCCGTGAAACAGTCCTTTCTACTCCAATTTACTTCAAACGTAGGCGATTTCACGGCAATCCTCGACCAAAAACTCCGATTCTCAGTAAGCGAAGGGTAATCCAGATGGCAGTTTGTCGCGGGGCTTTTTCTCTCGTTTTAGGGAGAGACGCTTAGAAAATGGCGGCTAGCTCCGCTCCCTCGGATTTGAGTCTGACAAACATAGAAGTGCTCTGTGTGTGTGTGTGTGTGTGTGTGCGTGAGTGTATGTGTGTGTGTGCGCGTTGCTCGCTGGGTAGGCGGGAGACATTTCTCATACTCACCACTAGAGTAAAGGGCAGATAAGAAACGGTACAAAAAAAAAAGGCAGCAGCTCAAAGGAAGATACCACAGGAGGGCATTGTCTTCCAAACACACGGAGATCTCAATCCTGCACTTGTTGGGATCGGACACTGAGACAAGGTGCTGCTGGGGCTGGAGGTGGAGACACTGCTGCTGCCGCCGTTTCAAGGCCTCCTGTCACCGTGGGCCACGTTAACGACTATTAAAGGCCTTTTTAGTACCACACACTGAATGTAATTTAATACTAGTGTCACCATCACACGACCAAAGTATGTAAATACAACAGATAAGAACCAGTAGAGACAAATAAAAAAAAAAAAAAAACATTTGTTCTTATGTCACATTATTTATCAGTGAATCTATTTAAGAGCCAGTGTTTTTGTAAAGTTTAATCTTCCTATTAAACAGTTTCTATAGATTCAGATGAGACCTGGTCACCAAAGGGGCAGAGCAGGTCACCACAGGTCATTTAGATTTACAGCACTGGCCTTGTTGCTTTGTCTTATAAAAGACATTTATATCAACACCTACACTTAACACCTCAGCTGCCTTTTTATTATATTATATTATATTATATTATATTATATTATATTATATTATATTATATTATGCCAGACACAACCAGGAAAGCTGCAGATATAAATTAGCTCTACGCTAACTCTGGTTAAGATGCATATATGTATATTTAATGTTTTAGATGGTTCATTTACAGATAAATATTAAATACACGATAAAACACACTATTCCTTGAGACCTAAGTGAACACGTCTGTTGTCTGTGCAACACCTAAAAGTACATGCTCACAGAAACCTGGGATTTGATCTGAATTTTGGGATTATTTCATTATTATATTAAGTCTGAATTCACAATGGTTTAACTGGCATTAACGGCCACCAGAGCTGCGAAGCTCAACAACTTCAGTCTCAACTTAGAAAAATCTACATTCATTTTTTTAATGAATGAATCCATCCACCAGTTTCCTGCTTCTTCTGTGGGTGCGGGTCATGTTGTGGTTAATCTTACTACATTATTGCATATAGTGGCACTGATGTGATATACATTTCAATAAGATAATGTCAATAAATAGATGACTGTGGGACATACTGTCTCTACTGGACGTCCCTATCTGTTGGCACGATCATGACAAGTGCATTAAACTGCATTCTGTGTGGTAGTGACGACAGAATCGGAGATCAATCAGGTGAACGCTGCAGGACTCCTGTGCTAATCAGCTAAATCACAATAACCTGTGGCTGGAATGACTCGGTGTGTTTCCTACTCCTCTGAACAACAGCAGCGACCATCACTTTCACTTTGAGAGAACTGAGCCGAGCTGAAACTGCTCGTCTCTCATGTTACTTTTATACAGGAAATAGCTCGCCCACCACCACAGCAACTGTTGTGGAGGTGCAGCCAGCGGCCACTAGAAGGCGCTCCTTCCCCACATGATCGTTAAATGCAGCCATAATCTAAATATAACACAAAACCTTATGATGTTTACAAACCAAGGGGGGAAAAAAACCACCCCTGATGAATCTACATGTGTATCAGACTCTGTTCGATCCTCTCATCCCTCAAACTACAGGAGCGGACATTAACAATATAATACAATTCAGCCTTTAAAGGTTGTTTTTGTTTAGTCATTTCAGGCTGTAGCTGGGTGGCTGTGTGGGAACTGCTTATGAAAAATGTAATATCACCAATATGTCATTACAACAGCACAAGCTGCAGCTGCAGAGATGTAGGAATCACTGTCTGACACTTAAACAGGGGCTGGGTGGTGTTAGTGTTGTCACCTGTGGACTGGCAGGCCATGTGTTAGCACTTAACCCCTGTGGCAGCGGCTGATGAGAGAATGAACCCTGAGACTTTCTGAATCTGAAGTGACACCTCATCTGGGGAGGTCATGCAACATACTGTGTTTAACTTATTTACTGTTGTGTTTGTGTAAATTTCAGTTCAACTCATCTATTTATACTTTTTGTTTTACTGTTTATCATGTTTATGTTGTTTATCCAACATGACATGTAAATAGACAAGAGTTTCCCAGAAAATCTGGGTTTTCCCAGAACACAACTTGTTATTCATTGGATGTTTACAATGCCGTGTTACGCCCCCAGATGAGTCACAGCAAATCAATGTTTATAATGTACTTTTGCATCATTAATTCAAACCTGATGTTTACCAGAAAACGGGTTGTGTCAGCAGCAGTTTAAATGGGTTCAGTGCATCTCATCAGCCAGTGCATGTAACGTGCGGTGATGTTCACCACTTTCACTGTTAACTCATGCAAATGAACGCCTGTCGCTCGCTGCCTACAGGTCCTGCATGGCCAACGTACATTATCAGCTTACTACAGTGGACATGCATATTAAATAACTCATCATCAACGTGTGTGTGTGTGTGTGTGTGTGTGTGTGTGTGTGTGTGAATGTGAGAGAGCGACTGCCGATCCATCTGCTGTACAAATTACAGTGAATTTGAATTTAGGGTCAAACAGCCAACATCTGTGACTGTTGTATCCAACGTGCTGTGTTCGTCCTCATCCGGTGAGCGAGTAACTGGTTTAAAAAAAACAAACAAAAAAAAAAAACACATCCGTCTCTCCATCTTCTCAACCTCCTCCGGGGAACAAGTGACATCAGGTTATGCAAAGTGGCCTCAACTTCCAGCCCCAAAGCCACATCCTGGTGCTCCTCCTGCTGGATCCAGGGGGGGGGGTTCCCACACTGCCTGGGACCAGTAATCCATCCAGTATGTTGTGGGTCTCCCCAGTGCCTGAAATATCTCCTGAGGGACGCATCCTGTGGATCTGCAGCTCCATGTCAAGCACCAGAGCTGCTGCTCCTCTCATGCAGCATCCACTACATTATCCCACGGCCATGGGTGAGCACAACCTGAGTTATTATCATTATCAATATTATCAGTTAGGAATATCTTTTCTCTGTTGAAATGGCTCCTTCCCACGTGACAGAGCAGCTGTTTTAGGAGTGACCCCCCCCCCCCACACCCCCACCCCACCCCACCCCCGAAAAAAACCAACTCATTTTGGCCACTGTTATCCATCATATCATCCTTTCTCCAGAGCAGAAGTGAGGGCCGGTGAGAGCATCGACCGCAGGAGCAGCAGAAACACGCAAAAATAAAAAATAAAAGCTAAATAATAATCATTATTATTTGTGGATACCTTTAACTCCATTGTTGAAATACTCCATTCAATAATCCAAGGGGCCATAAATCCAGTGATCACACGTGGAAACACCATGACACCTAATGAGAGAGGGACACAGGGCAGAGACACGTTAGTTGGAGCCTTCCTTCACATGTCAGCTCACACTCAGCCTCAGTAAATAAAGTTGTGAGTCTCAAGGGTTTTTTTCACGTCCAGCTGGCATGCTAGCGCTAGCCGGCTAACGTAACCTATCATTGAAAATTTATAATGAAAAAGTTTTAAACGTAGAATTATATCAACATCGAGCTTAGAAATTTAAATGTAAGTTATAAAGGGGGCTTCTCTGTTGAATATGTTGTGAGGAATGTGCTGCCAGTGATTTTAGTGGGAGAATTAAGAGTTGTTTCTCCACACGCTAGTTCACAGGCTAACGTTAGCGAGGCTGACGCCGCTAGCAGGCTAAGCTAACGCTCGTTAGCTTCTTTGCTTCCCGATCCCCACTGTGAGTTCTCAATGACTACCGTTTATTTTGAACATTTGGCAGGAAAACGTGCGAAGAAAATCGAGCCTGCTCGCACCAAACAGCCCGAGGTTTAACCGAATGGGTGTTTTCCCCTGACAAACGGAGCGTTTGTTAATTTAAAGAAAATAACAAGACAAAATCTTACTTACCTGCTTGTCCTGTTACTAACCGTTTACGACTTGATAACAACCCTCCTCCGCGTTCCCATTGGTCGACGCCTCGAATCCGGCCTTCTTATTGGCTGGCGCGGCTGTCGATCTTCGCAAATGCCCGTACAGCGGAAATGTGGACGAAAGTTCATAGCACGAAACTTCATTATCAAAAAATATTGTTTTTATTTGGAAACGTTTTCTCCGGTCTCACCACGTCCCCGTTATTTATGAACGGCCGCTTTCACTGCGCCGTTTCAGGACAGTTGTTTACACCGCTCACATGCTAGCTACTCACAGCCAGTCTGATGTATGTCCACAATAAGTTACTACAATATCTAATATTTTTACTGCTTTGTCTTCGGGACTTTACCCAGAAACGAGGCGCAGATTCTCACAGCACAACACAAAGCACTGTCAGATAACACGGAGGGCTGCACGAGAGTTTAATCAATATGTTTCAATTGATCTAATTCTTTTGCATCTGATGCTAAACAGGTTTTGCTCTCGGAGAGAGATGCGAACGGTCCAGGTCTCTGAGTGTGACCCTGCAGGACCAGGAGTGAGGAGGACAGAGCAGGAGACACATGAGCAACAAGAGAGGAGCCGAGGCCGGAGCAGGTGAGACAGGAGGGAGGTCAGGGCGGAGGAGAGCAGGCTGGGTGGAGGCAGGAGACAGTGGAGCAGCTCTGGGCCGGTGGAGGAGGACGACATCCAGGGTTGAGAGGGAGGCTGAGAGGCCCTGAGAGCTGGACATGTGTTCACTCAGTGTAAAGTGTGTCCTCAGTGTGACCCCCCCAACACACACACACACTAACACACACACACACACACACACTTGGTCACATCCACAGCTCCACACCTGGTGAGGACGATGGTGTCCCACGTCCACAGGCCTGATTCATACAGATGTTATTTTACATTCAGATCTATAGCAGAAGACAGAGAGGAGCAGCTCATCAGCTCTGATCAATATATCACCATTGATCAGAGCTGGAGGAAGAACTGGGTCTGTTTTAATGTGACACCAGAGATGTTACACCCATGTCCACAATGTCTGCTTCTTGTTAATTATTCTGTTGTTTGTGTTTATTATGATGTGTTACAGTCACCGCCCCCCCCTCACAGAAGAGACCCTGGACCTCAAAGGGTCAATCACCTGGTGAAATAAAGATTAAACACTATAAATCAAATGCTCCCTGAAGTTTAGTATGAAAGTACTGAACCACAGGTGATAAAACATGACCACAGTGAACAGACTGAGTGCAGAAACGTCCTGACGTACGTTCAGAGAGCAGATTATTAGATGGTTATTTCTCCTGCATTAATGCAAGAAGTGAAATTTGACTTCATAATGAGTTGAAGCTTTAATTATTCTGCATCATCTCATTATGTTTTAATCAGATGAGTATTTTCTAAATGGATCATTTGGTTTGTAAAAAGAGTAAAAACAGGGAGAAAGAGAGTGTGTTATGTGTGTATGTGCAGGTTTGTCTTTGTATATGGGCCAGTGTGTGTGTGTGTGTGTGTTGACGTATGGAGACACACACTGAGCTGTAGTAACTGTGCTGTCACTCATCCTGTAGCCTGGTGTTCACACTGCATTCTGGGTAAAAACCACCAGTCAACGTGTCATCAGCATCATCCGACACAATCAAGTATCAATAAAACACTGATTATCTGATATGAAGAATCAGGAAGTGATTGATGTTTGTGTTGTTTGTTTTTTATGTGTGTGTGATGTGATGTGATGTTGGTACGGAGGCTCTGAGGGGACAGGATTCATGTTGACGTCCAGGAGGTCGTCAGGTCACGTTAACGTCTGTTTCCTGTTCTGTGCGTCGCTTCGTGTTCAGTTCATTCTGTGTTTTTACAGCACGTGACGCTTCACCCATGAACTTTGTTTGTTTCCACAGTCATTTATGTTTTATGTGTTTGTATGAGTGTGTGTGTGTCTGTGTGCGTGCACGTGTGTGTGTGTGTGTGTGTGTGTGTGTGTGTGGCCTTCATCCTCATGTTCATGTCACGGACAGGTTCACTGTCACTCAGCGTTTAATAACCTGCTGTTTACCTTCATTTACAAACATGTATATTGTTGTGTTTATAATGTAAAGCTTCATATTTAGAGACGCCTGAGTGTAGTTGTGTTGATTCACCACTAGATGGAGCTGAGACATCACACTGGACATCAGCATCACTCTGATGAACGACTGCGGAGCTGGTCACCAAACACAACACTGTGCTTTATGTTTGTTCAACTTATTATCTCCTCAGTTACACTTTACATTTAGTTCATTTAGCATCTATAAGCTGCATAAAGTTATTTATCAGTGTTTTGTGTTATATGTTGAAATAATTAGACAATAACACTTGAACAACTCTTCTGTTTAATTGTGTCACATTATTCACTTCCTGTATTGAACTGTTGTCTTGAATTACATTTGTTTTTATTCTTCAAAATGTGATTTTAATGGGACAAAACAAACGTTTCCTTTTTAATAATGTGACATTTTCATTGTTTTCCTCAGACGATCTAATTACTGTAACACACACACACACACACACACACACACACACAGGTGATATATGTTAAAACAAGTCTGAATAACAAGAGGACGAATTGATGATGCATGATATTCTCATTATTATGCCGATGACACTTGTGTGTTGATTCACCTTTACTGACGAGGACGCTGTTGTTTGCTGCAGGTCTGTGATGGAAATGAGCTGTTTTCATCTCACCGGCTCATTGATGACATAAAGGACACGATTATTTATCTGTTCATTATATTCACCCAGAGTCTGATAAAAACAGTGTCTCTTCACTTCATGGTTCAAATGAAGTTGTTTACATGCAACATTAATTCATGTATCACTGGACTCCATCACACCGGTGAGGATGAACCTGACTGGACGTTCAGGTTGTTTTGTTTTAATCATTTATAAAGGTGTTAACACAAAACACGAGGAGCCGTGTTGTGAGTCACATGCTCCATTAGGAGGCGGTTGTCATGGTGGCGCCCTCATGGGATGGACAGATGGACGGCTCAGGATCATGGAGATCACCACTTAACCTCTTCACATATTGATGCAGGCCTTTGATTCACACTTATTGAACTCATCTCATTCAGCTCGATCACACACACACACACACACACACACACACACACAGATGTTGCATGCAGAAATATTCACAAACAAAGACGCCATCTTTTTTCCCACTCTGTATGCACAATTAGATTAAATGGAAGTGTCTTTTACTGATTTTCCCTGAATGCATCCTGATGTGTTTGGGAAGTTGTGTTTGTATCGAGCGGTGGCCCAGCAGAGGTTAAATCCAGGAAGTGGTGACAGGCCACACTGGGGTTTTTTTTTATTGATTTTGCTCCAGCACCTTTTGTTAAACTGCGTCGTCATGGAGACAGAAGTAACGACCGTTACACAATCAGCCGAGCTGTTGAATTAAAGAGCAGGATAATTAAATCAGTCTCATCAGTAACCGTGAAGATGAGCGACAGCTCCCTCAGCCCCCGGACTGGAAAAATGGTTGAGAGACGACAGCAAGCGCCGGGGGCCCTGAGCTGCTCCGGGGGCCCTGAGTCAGTCCGGGGGCCCTGAGCTGCTCCGGGGCCCTGAGCCAATCCGGGGGCCCTGAGCTGCTCCGGGGCCCTGAGTCAGTCCAGGGGCCCTGAGCTGCTAGGGGGGCCATGGTTAACCTCCGTGAACTCTCAGAAAAAGTGTTCGCATGGAAGTTCACATCTCATCCATCGTGGACGTGGCCATGCCAGGAGAAACAAACTGTCAGAGGAAATTTTCCACACAACTTTTTACTTCCTGTGTTTCTTTTTGTTTTTTGTTTTTTTTTGGGGGGGGGGGGGGGTTCGGGTTCATGGGAGAAAAAATGGCGGATGTTCATTTGGGCAGAAGGATCTTATTTAAAAGCCGATGTCGGTCTGCTCTCTCTCCTCCGAGACACTCACACACACAAAAGCTTTAAAAGGATCACAAGATGCTCAAAGTGTAGTTCTTGTTTTGCCCTGATCTCCGGGGACGGTGGAGACAAACGGCAGCAGTCCCCACACCACAGCTCAGTGTGTGTGTGTGTGTGTGTGTGTCTTTTATTTTTTCTATGGAAAGTAAATAGTGTTGTCTTGTGTATGAAACACACTCTATAAATAAACCTGACCTGACATCGCAGCCACGTGTTAAATTTTTCATTCGGTCAAATGCAACACACACGTTTTTTTTTATTATCATCATCTCTTGACATCTTTTTGTGTTTCAAGTATGAAAATAACAATATCGGAAAAATAAATAACAACAATAAATAATGTTGTGAATTACATGGTGATCACCACGTGTACCACAGCTATGGAGAAGTGTCGGTGATTCTTCTTCTTCTTCTTCTTCTTTGTTTGACCAAATGATTCTTTTGTTTTTGTTTTTCTGTGCTGGAAACAACGATAACGTTCCTGTTGACAGTTTCACTTTTGGTTGCTGCATGAGAAACAAACAAATAAACAAAAAAATAAAGAAATGACATCAACTTCTTTACATTGCACAAAGAAAAAGTGCCTGATAATAGTAGTTGTTTTTTTTCGTATATGAGAAGCTGTAGATGGAAACGCGTCACAGTGGCAGGTGAAGTTCTCAAACAAATCACAACCAGAGCGAAAACATCACTTGAAAAAAAGGATGAAAGTTTAAAAAACCGACAGACAGACATGGTTTCAGGGCGACAGGACGCGGCGGCTCATTTACAGCTGGACAGAAACAGCAGTTCATATAAAAGCAGAGGTTCAGGCAGAACTGGTGTCGTAGGAATGTGGGCGTGAGCTGCTGATCACATGGAGAATGTGCCCATGAGTTACAGTGTGTGGTTTGTCCCGTCCTCTTCTTCTTCTTCTTCATTATTATTTCATCTTTTCTTTATATTTTTGGTTTATATCTGTCACGTCTCTTCATTACTTTTTATATTTACACTGAGTCAGTTCCGACCTCTTCAACGTCACAAACGTCACTTCCTGTTCTGGATTCGCTCCTCCTCGTCCTCCCGATGCTCCGTGTCCGACAGGCGGCGGCTTTAAGTCTCTTTGTTTGGGCTGAAGAGTTTTGTTCCCAAATAAACAAACAAACAAACAAACACACACATGTGATTGTGACCAGTCCAGATGTTTTTACCCTGAAGCAGCTGGAGGAGACCAAACACTGAGCTCAAAGAGCAGGAGAAGCAGAGCTACATTCATCAGGCGACACACAACAGACTTTAAACCAACACTGATGTGGTGTCGACAGGTTTAAGATGATTTTACATTGAAGTTAGTTAAAATAATGTAAAACCAGTTTGGAGCGACAGGTGAACAGGAAGTGTGTCACCTGTCGCCTGCACAGACGGATCCACAGCAGTCAGTGCCACATCTTCATCATTACACTGTAAATGATGAAGATTTTGTTTTATTTTTTTAAGTGATCACGTTGTTTTCTTGTATTTTTGCGACTGTTTTTGTGACAGAAAGTCACAATGATCAAACACCAGTGACCCGCTGCACCTCGGACCGCTCAGGTGTCACCACCTTTATCCTTTCATGACTTTAAAACAGGGAAAAGTCTGAAAAACCAACACATCAAGTCTCTAATATCACAAACAGAGCTGAGAAAAGATAAATCTAATGATTAGGGTGTGTTTTTGTCTGATGAAGATCTGGCACCAAAACGTTGACAATAACTCAACTGTCACTGTAAATCAAACCGTGTGGACGAGAGAATAACCAGGCAACATGTGAGAAACGTGGACGGCGTCTGTGACTCTTTGATCCCGACGTGTTTTTATCGCAGAACAAAACTCTTCAGGTAAAAAACGGTGGAATGTGTTGAACCTTGTGGAAAGTTGGAGGAGGCTGAGCGTCGGAGGAAAAAAACGCACGACGACAAAAATGAGAAACAAAAACACTTTGATCAGACGGTCGGTCGTTTGTGTGACGGCAAAAATAAAAAATAAAGTTTCAAAGTTTGAATAAGTTAGTCACAGCAGGACACTGGGACAGAAGGTGGCGTGCTGTACATTCACATCCAGACTCTGTTGATCCTCTGACCTCAGCATCCTCGGCCACGCCCCCTTCGTTTCCTCCTGAACGTTGAAGCTCCGCCCCCCTGAGGCTTCAGTGGCGTCTCTCTCCAGATGACAGAGTTTTACTGTCCTCCAGTGGAGTGGCAGGAAGTGATGACGACCACGACGGTGACGGCAGCTGGAGGCGTCTCAGCAGGACGTGGAGGACGGAGGCGTCTCGGTCTCATAGCGACGTGGACTGTTTGATGCTGTGGAAGCTGACCCTGGACGGAGACGTGGGGATGGACATGGCCTGAGTCATACGGGCCCTGATGGAGTGCTGCTCCTGCCACCGGTGGAAACGCTTCCTCACCGCAGAGCGCACCTGTCAGACAGGGACAGACAGACAGGGACAGACAGTAGTGAACCACAGACATCAGCAGTCAGTCAGTCAACAGGTAGAAAAGTAAGATTTGTGGGGAAATTTGTAAAATATTGAATGAACATTAATCTTTAAAGCTTTAAGTTGGACAGGTTGAATAAAACAGATCCAGATGTTGCACCAACGAGTTCAAGATTAAAACCAATCAGTTTCTTTATTATGTGTAAAGTCAGATTATAACGTTGAGCTCTGACTCATAAACACCTGATGGACACCTGATGAACACCTGATGGACACCTGATGGACACCTGATCACGACTTCATGTTCTCATGATGATTATTAAACTACAGCAGGCTGTAAATCACCATGACGACTTCATCTGTTCAGCTCCTTCAACTTCTCATTAGTTCTGGTGTTTTTCTGGCACAAAGCTTTTCACTATACACACACACACACACACACACACACACACACACACACACATATATATTTATATAGAGTAACACTGTTGTACACGAACAGCCTTCTGTTACACAGTGAAACTGACTCTCATTCATTCATGAGTTTTATAAACAGAATCTACAGTAACAACAACATCCATCATTTTAACGATGATTAAAACAGGTTCCTCTGCTTTCGACCCAAAATCAATCCCCCCCCCCCCCCCCCCACACACACACACACACACACACACTGCTGATCCATATAAAACACCCCAAACCCTCATTTTAACACTATAACAATATTTCACAGCTCTCATTTTAATCCTCTGCACTTGTGTCACTGTTAAATGTTTCCCCCTCCCATCCACCCTTCTCTTCACCTGCCCCCCCCCCCTCTTGATTCTGGATCAATATCCTCTCCTCCTCCTGTTCATCCATCATTCATCCCATCGGCGGGCGTGTGCGCGGCGTGCCGAGGTCAGCTGACGTGTTTCCCGCTCGGTAACGTAAAGATCAAGTGTGTGATGTCACATCATGATTCAGCCGCTCGTCTCCATTAAGGCCGACAGAGGTCAGGTGATGACATGGTCGTCGTGGTTTCAGGCTCAGGTGGCTTCAGAGCGTTATCGATCCAGACTTCACAGAACATGATGAGCTGGTTAATTTATCAATCACTGTAAAAGCTGCTCATCAGCTTCCTGCTCAACATCAAACAGAGCTTCAGCTTTTATCCTGTTTTGGCCAGTTTCCTGCAGCTCGATGGATCTGCAGCTGGTCCAGGGTCAGTTTTCCCTTTAAATATGAAATTCATAAACTTTGACTTTAAAGATAAATATTGAAACGGTCTCATCTCTTTAAAAGCTGCTCACACTCTTATTCTGAAAATCCTTCGGCTTCCTGTTCAACAACGACAACAACTGTCCACTGGTTTAGATTTTATTTTTGTTTTCTCTGGTTTTCTTTGCCTCGTTGGATCTGGAGCTCGTCCAGAGTCACCATCAGGTTCTCGGTCTCTTCTCCCCCACCCCACCCCCACCCCTTACACCCCCCTCCCAACTGCTCAGTTGGCCCGGTGACCAGCTGCGACCGCAGCGCTCCTGGGAACCTTCGACGCTGCAGTATTTTTATTTTTCTGAGCTGAGTCTCGGAGCTCAGAGCGGCGCTGGTCTCGGCTCTGATGTGAACTGTCAGCTGAGAGACCTCACACACAGACAGGTGCGTGGCTTCCCACGTCACGTCCAATCGGCTGCATCACCATGGTTTCCCTTGACAACAAGCTGATGGGATTTTTTTTCCCGCTGTCTTTTGGGTAATTACAGAAATGAATTCTGTGACGAACACGTAACGATTCTGACACGTTCTGTTCTGCAGGATCATCTGGTTCCAGGTCACATTTGAATATATGAGCCATTACAGTCAAATCAAATTAAGTTTGTGAGGTCACTGTGACCTTGACCTTTGACCTTTAGCCACTTAACTCTTATTAACTCTCATCTGTGTCAAATGTGAAGTGATTTCCTTGGAGGAACTGTCGCCATATTTCATTCATAAGTTTAAAAATTGTATTTCGGTCACTGTGATGTTGACCTTTGACCTTTAGCCACCAAAATCTAATCAGTTTGTCCTCAGGTCCCATTGAATATTGCAAAACAACTCATTTAAAGGGAATCCCTCGTGGCATTAACTAGATAGATATTGTGTCCTTGAGAGGAGGACAGACGGAGGGACGACCTAGAAATGAAGTGAGGGGTCTGAATACTTTCTGAACGCTGAGGCTGAGGGAAGTGAAGGAGGACGGAATATTTAACTTCTTTTGTCCGGGTGTCAAACTTGTCTCTTAACAGTTTCCACTGACGTGTTTTTATTGGAGCAGAGCTTTTGGTTTTTTTTTTAACCCAGATGCAGCGAGGCCTGTGACGGCGTCTGGACCAGACCGGTCTCCTTGTTTCTTTAGTTCACGTCTAAAGCAGCACATTTGTCTGTTATTAACTCACCGCAGCTGAGGAAAACACATGCAAAGGCTCTGATGTGCTGCAAATTCACAACAACCACAGGAAGTGTTTCCAGGGGACACAATAAAATGACGGACCTGGTTGAGGCGCTTTAGTTCTTCTTCTTCTTCTTCTTACTAAGGTTTGACAATAACATCAATATCACATGTCCTGTTAGCTTAGCATTAGCCTTTAGCCTGGTCCGTCACTTTATTGTTTCCCCAGAAACACTTCCTGTTGTGTTGTAAGAGCTTTGCAGCTCATGTGTCGTCAAACTGATGAAGTTGTTTTCTGACTCTGTGTGTTTGTTTTCCTAAACAGCAGCAGCAGCAGCAGAGCGTTGATCCCTCCAGGCCACCGTACTTTAACGTACAGTCTGAACAAATTTAATTTGCAATGTTCATAAATGTCATTTTTATTAACTCCCTTTCTGCAGCTGTAATTAATTTAAACGCTCATCTCCCTCAAAACACACACACACACACACACACACACACAGAGCAATATCACTAACGACTAACACAGTTAATATTAATATCAATAATAATCTCACACGTTAAAGATAAAGTCGTGTGCCGCTCACATGCATATTCATGTCTCGCTTCTATTCTGAGCTGGTTTCAGCCCTGATGAGGCCTGACACTGTCACAAAGCGTCGACCGTGATGTCACTTCTGTCGCTACATGACAAGTCTTAATTGTGCCCTAAATATAAGAGCTCCGGGGTTTATCACTCTGCTGCAACAACAACAACAACACACACACACACACACACACACACACACACACAGCAGCAGCCACCAAAAGGGAGAGTGGAGATGCCCGAGGAGGAGGAGGAGGTATAAATAATAGTCTGAAGCAGAGGGAGGACAAAACGCTGGATCAATAACGTGGATGTGAATCTGCTTACCTCACTGTTTAGGAAGCAGTAAAACACTGAGACGAAGAAGCCCTGAGAGAGAGAGAGGGAGAGAGAGAGAGGAACCATGGTCAGTGAGCAGCTCATTGAAAACACCATCGTTCTCCTCCGTCAGTCAGCTTGTTTACATACGACAGAGAATGTGATTCAGTGTTTGGAGCAGGTCGTTTTCAACTGTGGAGGAAAACGTCCAGAAAGATGGTTTGTCCTCAGCTTGATGTCGATGTTCATTCAACCTTTATTTTAACTTGGGAACACGTTGAGGACGGGACTCGTTTACAGTGTAGAGAAGAAGAAGAAGAGGAGGAGGAGGAGGAGGAGGACAAGTGTCAGGAAACACAGACGTGAAATAAAATTAAAATATTAAAACAAAAGAGTTCACATCAGCTAAAACAGGAACATCACACGTTTACCTCTGGTGCTGATGGGGGGGGGAAATCTCACCTGGAACGACTCCAGAAACGAGTTGAAGTATATGAAGACGATCTGGGAGATCTCGTCTTCCCCCGGGTTCACGAAGAACAGCATGTAGGTGATTCCCAGGAGAGGGAGGAGGACGAGCGTGGCCTTCACTGCTTTCCTGCACCAGAGGATCAGAGGATCAGAGGATCAGAGGGCGGCCATGACATCTACAGGCTCTGTGGTGATTTAGTGCGAGGAGGAGGAGGAGGAGGAGGAGGAGGAGGAGGAGGACAACGACGCTCCACCAATCAACTGGAACCCATGAATTATTAAAGCAGAGGAACGTGCTGGAGAAAAAGTTTGTCTCTGGAGTCGCAGCAGAAAAAACAGCGGCGGCTCCAGGAAGCGAAGGCTGTACCTGTACTGGATCGTCTCCGACGTGGTGGAGGCTCGAAGCTTTGTCATCAGGATCCTGACGATGTTGAAGAGGAAGATGAAGTTGATCTGGAAGAAACGACATGAATAAACAACTGTGTCAGCTCAGAAAGAGACGTGACGATCAATCAATATGAAAATAATATCACTTTATTGATCATCATCAAATGCTTTATTTATAAACATTGATACGAAAAGGAGGAAATCCAATTACTTTTTTAGAGAAGTAACTAGTAACTGTAACTAATCACTAATTTCCCAACAACAACAACAACAACAACAACAGTATTGATACTGGGCCGTGTCCATGGAGACGTCACACACGCGAACCGTTGAACCGTTTATCAACTGATTAGTTCAGTTCACAAAAGATCATTCATGCACAACACTGAGCATCATGCTAACCCAGAACCACAGGCCTGCTAACACACACACATCATGTTAGCATAGCAACATTAGCACTTAAAAAAAACAGGACTGGCAC
Source organism: Caranx ignobilis (assembly GCA_021432705.1). Taxonomy (NCBI): domain Eukaryota; kingdom Metazoa; phylum Chordata; class Actinopteri; order Carangiformes; family Carangidae; genus Caranx; species Caranx ignobilis. Next base: position 1,488,542 of record MU269988.1, read on the forward strand.
ACACACACACACACAGGTAGAAAGACTCATGTGGCACACACACATTGTGTTTCTTCTGGATCGACATGAACCCGGATCCTCGGCCCACATCTGGCCCACGTAGAGCATGACAGTCAGATGCTGCTTCCAGCACTGGGCCAATTCTGCTGCACACACACACACACACACACACACACACACACACACACTGATGCAGTAAATCTTCCAGGCTGCCAACACACACTGGAGGATAACAGCTGGAATCAGCCCAGATGTGGGAGCATATGGACCAAACTCGGGCCGAGGTCCCAGGCATATGTCGGCCCAGAGGTTTCCTTTTGCCTGCACAACATCACACACACACACACACACACACACACACACACAAACAGGCTGCTAACGTTAGCATGTTTGAGCATCCTGCTGTTTACATCAGAGATGCACGACTGTGAAACTTCCCATTGTATCACAGTGTTTATATAAGAGCGCTCCAGGGCTACATGCTACATGCTAACTGCTAACGATGCACTGCGCTGGGATGTTCCCTTGTTTCCACAGCTTTTATGTTTCGTGGCACAAAAACAAGTCGTAAACTCGGTCGTGTCGGTCGAACTTCAGGCGTCAGTTAGAAAACAACTAAAACAAAAATAAACACTGATGTAGTTTCTCCTTTGAGACAAAATCATCTGTCTCTCTGTGGATTAACATCTGTCCAGTCTTATATCACATCTGTATCATTACATATGTGCATATACCATGCGTCTCTGTGTGATATACATATTTAATGTGCAGTTAATCCTACTTTAATTTATGCAAAGTCGACCCTGCACCCTGAGGAACAGAACACAGCATCACCTACTTACATTAATGTGCAGTGTTTCACTCAACATTAAATATTTGTCCTGTTTAAAATGCAGCTCTCGTTTTCTGCTCCAGGCTCCTCAGACTTGATTTTATTCTAATTGATCATTTATTAGTCACTGATCGTTCTGACCTCATGACCTCCTCTGAGAAACATACAGGAAAAAACCTCAAACAGCTGGATAATGTAGTTTTTAGCAGAAAAAAAGGCGTTTAACCAGGGACTACTTTCAGGGGCGGATTAATACACAGTGATGGAAACTCAGCTCCTGCATCTGTTTTTACAGGAGCTGGTGAGAAACAGCGTTTTGTTTTACTGTGTGTGTTAATACATGAGGACAAAGTGTGTGAGAAACACTGCATGAAGCACTTTCACATTGAACATCAGTGTTTTTTGACACGAGACGTCGAGGACGATCTGAGATCTGCTGCAGATGTTTTATAACATTTTGATAAAATCAACCAAAGTGAATCTTAAAAACTCGACTTCAATTGGATGGAAATCGATTTCATCGTTCAGAATATCCCAAACACCAGAGTCACATGATGTGTGTTTTTCTATATTTTATCTTTGTGGCTTTAAGTTGCCCCCCCCCCCCAGGGACGAATAAAGTTTCTTGAATTGAATCGACACATGTGCGTAGAGGATGTGATGTCATCAGGAGGCGACTGAACGAAGCGTTACCATGATGAAAATCACGTATCAAGACGAGAGGTCTGTTTGTTCTTTTTAGGCTTTATGCATTTATATGTGTTATATTTATATATGTGTGTGTGTGTGTGTGTGTGTGTGTGTGTGTGGTGTGTGTGTGTGTGTGTGTGTGTAGTGATGGAACAGGTCAGGCTGTGTTAATAGTTTTTGGACGCCGGTCGAGCTCTGAGGACTGAGCTATATCTGGCTAATAGACAGAGGGATGATCCTGGTGGGGGGGGGGGGTTGTTTGTGTGTTTACTATCAGAAAACTATGATTCCTGTATTATCCTGTAATTACTCTGATTGTTTTGACTATCTGAAGTGCTACTTGAGATTATTTTTCCCACCACATGACTAATGACAAACAAAGGTGTGAAGCTGCAGCCTGGGAACAGAAATAGCAGGAGGAGAATACTTTCCAGGGCCAGATGACCCGACCTCGGCCCCGGAACAGATGTATGGCAAACTGTCAAGAACCGTCCGTCCTGCTGGTCCACGCTAACTCCACTGCATTAGTGCTTATGATAACGGCCTTAATAACATCCTGTATTTATCCGTGCATCACTCCACAGTAGCAGCAGCAGCAGCAGCTTCGGCCTCAGCGTCCCACTGGGGGGGGAAGACGTCACAGAAATGTTGGTGACCTGCTGATGATCCTGCTGCAGGATCAGGTGCAGAGCGAAGAGATAAAAGCCTGGGAGAACAAGCGGAGCGATTGTAAAGCAACACTGGAGACTTTTCAGCCAAAAGTATGAGGGAGACATTAAAGGAGGCAGAGGGGCGCTGCGGGCAGAGAGAGAGATGCTGACACATAAAGTGCCCCTCGAAGAGATGACTTTTTCAACCGAGGACGAGGGGAGAGAGTGAGGATGAGGGGCTGTGCTGTTTCCTGACGGGGATGGGAAGGTCACTCCACCACTGGGGACCCAGCTGGGGGAGGAGGAGGAGGAGGCAGCAGCAGCAGCAGCAGAGGGCAGAGCCAAACAGAGCTGGAGCAGCGGCGACCGGAGTGTGAGGGCGTCCATGGAGGTAGAGACTGATGGCAGCGTCAGTGGGCGCTCAGCCAGGAGGCAGCCACTGCACAGAGATTACTGAAGCTTGTACAAGGAGCCAGGACGAGTTTAAACCCCCCCCTCTCGCTCCCCCGACTCCCTCCTCCTCCACCCTCCAACCACATCCCCTCTGGGCGGCCTGCACAATCTGCAGGAGCTCTGCCGGGAGGAGGGTCAGGACAACACAGCTGAGTCTGAACCACGTATTGTCTGATCTGAGTCAGGAAACTGAGGGATAATGAGACGGATCAGAATATTTCTCATGTCCACATATTCCTGTCATTACTGGGGAGAATAAAGGAAAGCTCATTTTTTATGTTACGTAACATGCTCTTCCTCGTTGAAGCCGGTCGCTCCACATCAGTGAAGTTTTTTAAACCCACAACAGACAAACTCCACGTGGGAATTACACCTGGAGTTTTAGAAATAATGAGACAGAGGGAGAAAAGGATGAAAAGTTCAAGATGAGAAGGTGGAAAACAACATCTCATATGTTTCCATTTGACGCTTTTAAGACTTTCTGTATTGGCAGGATTTGTAGGTCGACCAATTAAATCTGCACCGACAGGACGCTGAATAAACGGCCTGCTGTCTGTTCACCCTCCACTGTCCTCAGTCAGGCTGCTTCATCTCAGTCCATCACATCTCCACACGCAGGTGAAGCTGGGACAATGTGTTTCAACAGGATCTGTTGTTTAGTCTTCATTTGTTTGTTTTTTGATCCACTTGTGTTTGTTCCTCTTGAATATTGATCCTTTTGCAGAAGTGTTTTTGAAACCCCATGTGGTCTGGACCTTCACCACAGAGGTTTCTACTGGTAGAACTGATACACAAGCACAAACCTGTTATGTAAACACAAGGACTATTGGCTCATTAATCAGTTATTGGTATCAGAATCGGTAAATCCCATGTGATTCAGGCCCAGTTGTTTTGTTTCATGTGTAAAGATCTACACACACACACATGAAGAAGGAACCCGCGGGGGATGGAAATGACCCAGAGCTGCAGATCATCACTGATCAGTGCAAAACAAGAACCAACACATCCTTGGATTATCGACGTTCTTGTTTTTCCGCCCAGAATCTGAGACGATCCTCGTATTTCTCCAGCAGCTGCCAAACCGCACTGTTTTTTTTTTTGTTTTTTTTTTTAAGTTGCACTCAGTAGCTGAATTTTGTCAGATCAGATCCTCCTCACATCTGCCAGCGCTTACGTGAAGAATGTGTCGAGGTTTCCAACACTTCACGCCTGCCAGTCGTTTTAAAGACATAATGAAGACTAACTGTGTGAGCGGCTTCTGTGCTGAAAGGAGGAGGGGGGAGGGAAAACAAAAACAACCCGTACTCACCACCAACACCAGGATCATGGGGCCTTGGTAGATGTAGTCGGTGTAAACGCCGGCTCGCTTCCCAAACCAGCACCTGAAACACAAAACGACAGCGGCCGTCAGCAGACAGGCTTCAGCTCAGTCCTAACAGGCAGGTGTGTTCACGCCGTCAGACCTCACACAACCCGCTGTTGCTCGGGGGCGTTCAAGCAAACGACTTCCAGGCAAGTGATTTACCCCCCAAATCTAAATCATGGAGCGTTCAGGTTCATTTTGGTCCCTAAAGGAGGAGGAGGAATTCTTTCACAGCAACGTTTGACTTCTTAAACTTCATTACTGAGTTTCCATCCTTAAAGGAACAAAAAGGTTTTTTCTTCAAACGAGTGAAGACGTGTGTCTTTGTGATGAGACCAGGACGAGAAAAGATGATCTCAGAAGAGGATCAAACTGTCTAAGGTGCAAGTAAAACTAATGAATGAATCTAAAAACAGAGCAGTTAAAATACCGCAGCAGCACAGCGGCATTTGTGTTTATTTATCTGAGCAGATACGACTCGATGATGATGATTACGTTCTTCATCTTGTCAATTAATTACACAAACGTCTCCTTTCTTCTCCATGGGGGGTTTGTGGTTTTCAGCAATCAGTGTAGCGTCTGGAGCTCTAGTAACAACAGGTCGGTGTCAGCCAATCAGAAGACAGCAGGCTCTGAGCCTCTGCACTTTATACTGTATGGAGCTTTAACACAAACAACAACAACAACAACAGCCTCACGTCACTGCAGCTTGTGGCCAGAGGAAAAAGTTTACTCATATGTCTTCAACTTGTTAGACTTCTAATAGTGAGTCTAAATACCTCACAGTGTGTGTGTGTGTGTGTGTTCACTGTAATGAAGGAACATGTCACCTCCGCTGACTGTGTGGTCACTGATGAGTCTTTAATAGTTTTTGGAAACACAAGGACGATGATGAACGTCGGCCTTTGGACCAACGCTCCTCGCCGCTCAGATCAATTCGCTGCTGGTTTTTATTGTTTTCAATGGATTTCCTGACAATTAGAGGAACACAGACACCACCGTCCCCGTCCTTTAAAGACTCCAATTACAGACAAATCCATTTTATTTCTTTTGTTTTTTTTTTTTAAACACAGAATCAATTTTCTCCCAACAGGCAAAAAACTCAGACAGAGGAGCGAGTGAAAAGTGTCGAGGGGGTGAAGTGCAATCAGGAATATGGTGCAATGCAAATGTAATTACAGCAGGTTATTATTAGACATCCATCTCATTAAAGCAGCACACTTTGACTTTGCCCTTGTGCTTTAGAAAACAAGATTGTGAATATTAAAGAAGAAGAAGAAGAAGAAGAAGAATCTCACTTCTCGTTGTCGTAGTAGAGCTTCCCAATGGCCCAGGCCACGATTATAGGGAACGGGATACCTGAGAGAAAAAAACAAAACAGAAAATGATAAAGTGACAGATTCTCTCTCTGCTATTCACATCACAGAGCGTCACTCGGGGGATTTCACGCTGCAGCGTTGAGCTGCTCATCTGGCGTCGCACCAGCAGCCTGTCGAGCCCCGTCACTGCTGGATCGTGGCTCGTGTGCTGAGAGCGACGACTTGTCACCGTCTTGACTTATTTTCTTCTTTGTGAATGAACGAGGAGCCGGACGCCGCCTGACGATAATGCAAAGTGATTTTTCTGATTTAGTGACTTACTCACATCTAAGTGACACCGACGGCCACATCACACACACTTACACTCTCACACACACACACATTCAATTCTCTGGAAACTTTCCACTTCATTAGCGACGCAGCATCATCAGCGTGGTGTTAAACCTCAGGAAATCTCCTCTCACAGCCACAGATTAACAGAAAAATGAATTTTCCTCGTTGTTTTCAACTCCCTTTTCTGCTCCTCCTCCTCCTCCTCCTCCTCATTAATAATAATAACAATATTTCATCTCTCAGAGAGTTGAAGCGAAGCAAAGCAAATAAAATGTGATCGTATTTATTTCTTCTTTCACAGCCGTCCTCAAATGTGCTGCCATCTCCTCTTCACGCGGAGGCGTCACGCTGCCCCGGGGGAAAATGTAATCCAGCTGGCACAATACACCTAATCTCAGCAGCACATAGTTCAGTTTGACAGTGTGAAACCGGGGTGTTAGTGAACGCAGCACCGATACGTTTCCCAGCTGCCACACGAAATCCTGGAATCTCCATCAAGTGGGACGCGCCCTTCGAGTCTGACCTTCAAGTTGTTCTGTTCGGACGAAACAAAGACGGTTGGTTTCATTTCAAACAAACAGGAGGCTCCAGAAAAATGCAGCTCATAAACCTGTAACTAATGGTTTATTAAAGGTTGATAAATGATCTTTTTTTAAGTTTGTATTTCATCACGTTTTCACACGTTTAGACTGTTTCAACGCACGTTAATCTGGTTCAGAAAAAGACAACAACATTAGATGTAAAACACTCTGAGCTGCATTTAATGTCATCGAAGCTGCTACGTAAATAAAGTTTATTATCATTATCTTTATATTGATAATGTTACTAAATCACCTCTTAACGGCTGTCTGGTCATTTTCAGGTTAAACTTCACTTCACTTTCACCTCCATCACAAACGCCAGCGTCTTTGTTTCCCCTGAACGCAGAAACCACAGCTGTATTGATGACGTGATCGATCAATTAGTTGATTAAAATGACATCATCTATTTATGGAAACTGATACGTTTCCAGCTTCTCCACAATATTTGCCTGTGTTGTACCTTTTTACTCTTTACTGAGCAACCTGCTCTACAGTCACTTGAACGCACCATCCTCTGCCACCTGAGACAGGTCTGATGTTGAGGAGATGGTTCGACCAGCTGGGAATTGAACCGTTGACTGGCAGCAGCAGCAGCCCCCCCCACCCCCCACCCACACACACACACACACACACACACACTCCTCCAGTCACTGACATCCCACCACAGCTCGTCCTTAAACAAGACAGAGACACGAGTGTAATTGTTGCAGGTATAGTCCGACGAGCCGTCTCCTGGTGCCATGACAACAGCCTCCAGCTCAACACTTCAGAAACACAGCAGCTCATTATTCACCTCCCATCCCTCCTTACCCCAAAAAAAGCCCCCCCCCCCTCCCCTCCTCCTCCCTCCTGTAACCATCACTGACTCCCTCTTAAAATTCCTTGGCACCAACATCAGCGAAACACTGGAGTGGAACCTGGACACTGACCACAGACGACAGCAGCTCTTCGTCCGACAGCTCGAGAAACTCAACATGAAACAAACTCCAGAGAGAGACAGAGACTCAGCTCATCTATAACTCTGACACATGGAAAACTGCACCCCCCCCCTCCAGTCAACAGCTGAAAACACAAAACCACAAACACACAATTAATCTACAGGTCCCAAACCACCAGAACATCTCGCTGCTGCTGCTGAATCTGATTTTTTCTTTCTGCTGCTGTGAAACGTCTCAGAAACGTGTGATTATTTAAATCACGTTAACAGAAATTATATGTGCTGAGGAGTTTTTCGGGGGCTCCTGGGTAAAGTGGTAGCTACATAATCCATCCCAGAGCGAGCGGCGCTGCAGGACCAGGATCCATTTATAATCTTCTTATTAACATTTACAGCTGCGGACGATGAGTCGGTGGTTTATTGACATTTGTAAGTGCTGTGACTCTGACATTTACCACCGCAGACCTGACGACTTATTAGGAAAAGTATAATAATGTAATATTATCATTGGACATCAACACGCAGACATGTCAGCATTAGATTTAGTCTCTACTTCTGTTCAAAATGTCAGACAAACAGCTGTAAACACCAACACTTAACCTGCTTCAGATTATATGTCAATAATCAACTTATCAATGGGTTGCCACAACCTGGCAACCCAACTGATAAATAGGTTGTTATACAGATGGCAGCTAGTTTATCTTAGCTTAGCTTAGCATAAAGACTGGAAGCAGGGGAAACAGTTAGCCTGACACTTAGCGAACGAGACAAAAAGTTGTGCAGAAAGAGGGTTTGTTTGGCTCTTTATGCTAGGCTAAGCTAACTGCGTGCAGGGGGAGCGTTGTGTGACGTGCGCGTACGTACACCAGCCGATGCAGATGAACATCCACTTGCGCAGCTTGTCGGTGGAGTAGGTGAGGACGATGGCGGTGTGCAGGTAGCAGCCCTCGCCAAACATCCAGAAGAAGTTGGTGGAGTGGAAATAGTTGAAGGAGGCGGTGACGAGGCGACACCACACCTGTAAGACAGGTAATTACTTTCACAGTCGCTGCTTTTAATGTGTTTTTATGCTTTTCCAACAGTTTTCTTCTTCTTTATTTATCCCACGGCTGCAGAGTAAAGTTGTTTTGGTTGAAATCTTGCAATTAAAATAATTTAAGACCCTCAGGATAAATTAAAATCTGTGAACCTCAAGCTTCACCTGGACCAGATACAACATGTCATGATATTTCCTGCACATTCACTGAGCTTGACATGAAATGCAGGGCCTCTACCTGCGCTGGAGAACGGATATGTTTATGTACTGAGACTGAAACTCGAGCGCAGGGTCTGAGTTCTTCTTCCAGCGCTGGAAAAACCTGGATAAACGAGCTGTGAGTTTAGTTTCTGTGGCTCGTTGTCAAACCAAAATCTCGCTGAAACACTTTGCTGCTTTAATCTGACACCTGCCTGTCGCTGATGAAGCTCAACGCCGGCGAACAGCTCGGTGTAACACAACCTTTCAAGAAGTGTTGCGACGCGAGCAGGTGGTGAGTCAGATAAAAAAGAAAAAACGTGTTTCATCTCAGAGTGATAAGTTTCAGCGAACCACCTGCTCGACCTGAGAGCTGATATCAGCAGGAGGAACCAGAGCCGAGGGAGTCGTCGGAGCCGTAGCATCGTAGTTACCATAGTAACACAGATTCAGCTTCATCATATGAGCGGATGAGTTTTCAGATTATCTGGATAAATCCTTTGTTTTTGTAATTTGATTGACAAGAAATTGATTAGCAATTGAGAATTTATTGTTCAGGCCGTATCGCCCAGCTGCAGCCGATCACCGATCCATTGATCAGTTAATCAACTGCTTGATTAGTGATGTTTTTTTTTTTTTTTTGCAGTCATAGAAAATGTCATGTTTTTGTGCTTTAGCTCTAATAATATTTATGGATAAGATGACAGAAAGTGATCAGGACATTATTGAATAGCCATGTGCCATGTACAGTAGAGCTGGATCACACCAACAAGGTTTAACTTTTCTTAAACCAGATTAAATCCTGGTTTAAGTTGTTGCTCTAAGATGAAAAATGCACACAATCAATAAACTTGTCCTTTGAAACCAGAGCTGAATCCTGGATTAACTCACTAAGTTAAACTTAGATTACAGTTTAAACTTGAGTTTAAATTATCAGGGTTGTTTAGGGTCTCTGTGGAGTTTAAAGATAAGAAACCAGGATTTAATCTGGTTTCAAAGTTGAATCTTCATCCTCACCTCGATGAGGAGACACTCACCACGTTGCTCTCGTGAACCTCGGGGCTCATGGTCAACTGGACGATGAACCAGGTGGCGTTCCTCAGGATGAAGGCGGTGATGAGGTTCCAGTGGATGATGTTTCTCAGGCAGCGGATGCTCCTGCAGAAGAAGAAGAAGAAGAAGAGGAGGAGGAGGAAGAGGAGGAAGAGGGTAAATGGAGAGATTTTTCCTCTTTTATATCCTTCCTGCTGTTTGTGGAGGAAGGAGGATGATTTCATACTGAGAGAGAAGATGAAAAAGTAAAATGTGGATGATGTAAAAAGCAAACTGTTGGAAGTGTGTGAATTATGTATGTCTGCTCCAGCTGAGTGCATTTTAAACAAAGACATAAACTCACAGCTTCACTGCAATGAGATCAGCTTCAAACTCATGTGAGAACAACTGGAAGTAAAGAAGGAGAACATGAATAATGAAGCTCCGCGGCCTCAGACGTACATTTCCCGTCACTCCCCCTCTCACCCCTGATATAATATGAAGTAACATTTCATTCCTGCTGTTTGCTCCCTTGTTTGTGTCATGTCCCTGTTTTTTTTTTTTTTTTTTTTTAATGCTGTAAATAAATCGACCTGCGGACACAATTAAACATCCAGCCCCACTGCCTCGGAGCCAGAGCCAGAGCGAGCACTCGGAAAATATAGAAGAAGCACGACTGAACGGGCACAACGCTGCTCGGCCGCCGCGGTGACAGCCTCATTTGTTGTCACCAGCTGACGGCGTTGTCGGCGAGCGCAGGCCTCTTCCTCTTCCTCCTCCTCCTCCTCCTCCTCTTCGTTGTGGATGATGTGATTTATTCTATAGTCATGCATCAACTCTTAATGGGTGTCACTTGGCTAATACAGGCTTTGTGCTGACTGTGCAAATGTGCACGACTGAAAAAATGTTCCAGTTTAATATTATTATCATCAGAATAATCGTGTATTATTTTGGCTTTTTGGACGTTTTTATGGAAGCTGGTGAAGCCTCATTAACGCAACAAGAGCTGCATAGAAACGCAGCTAAAAACAGAATTTGGAGTAATTATAATATTACACAGGAGCAGCAGCCTCCAGGCGACGCAGGCCTACACACTCCCGCCTTATAAATCCTGTTGTCCCATAAACAAGCAGCTAATTCCCTCCACGCTCCGTCACAGTGTTAGTGCAGCTTTCATTAGGCTGCAGAGCCACGAGCTCGGAGACGACGGCAGCCTCTTGTTGCTTTATTTCTTTCTTTCCAAACAGTCGTATTCTTCGCTACGATGCCACCGTGGCCTCACTTCCCTTCTTCGCCGGTGGGTCTGGCTCGGCGGCCTGATGGGCGGTTAATTAGCCGAGCGCTCCTGCAGACAGGTCTCTGTTGAAAGCCCCCCCCCACTGTGTTCACTGTGCTGTTTATCGCTATGTGGGTAATTAGATGCTCTTTACAACTGTGTATTGTTATTTTTGCTGCTTTCCATTGGCTGCAAAACGTCCCTCTGTTTTCCAACACATGTCAGCGTGTCGTGGTGACGCTGTCACTGACGTGAAGAAACGGACGTGTGCTTTAATCCTGTCGCTTCCTTTACGTTTTATTTTCTTTCGAGAAATGAAAAGCAGAAAAAGTTTTGATTGAATTTCTTTAAGTTTCATCATCACTCATCCGTCCTTGAGGGATCATGTCAGCGTTTCTATAATGTAGATGTGATAGATTTTCTTTCCATTCATCTCTGTGCTGCTCTTTATGTTACACACGCCAGAGGAAAAACCGCTTTGAGGTTTAATAATGTAAAACAGAATCATTTCCTCAGAGGCAGGAACTGAGGTCACACTGACCTTGAAGATCTACTCAGTTAGACCTTTGACCTTTGACCTTCAATCACCAAAATCTAATCAGTTCATCCCTAAGTTCAAGTTTGGGTCAAATCTGAAGACGCCATCACAGTGCTTCCTCGCCCCGCTCCCTCCCATCTCGCCTCATGACATGTGCAGGTGGCGGGTGGGCGGGGTCACAGGTCAGAGGTGTGTGTGTGTTTGAATATCCGCTGGCAAAGATCCTGTGTTTGCATTTCCCAGGGAGCTCGGCTGCAAAACTCATTTATTAAATTCTTCCTGTTCCTGAGCGAACGATAAAGACGGTGAGGAGGAGGAGGAGGAGGAGGAGGAGGAGGAGAGGGAGGTGAAACACTCATCACTTCACTTCCCCTCGTGTGTTTGTGAACTCATCCCTTTGATCAAATATCTCATGTTTCACCCTGACAGCAGAAAAAGAGACACGGTCTACAGACGTCAGCAGGTTCAGGTTCAGTGTCTCCTCTCAGAGCACACGGGTCTGTGTGGATGATGCTGGAACATCTGGAACAACTGGGACATCTGGAACATCTGGACTGGGACTGGACCCACTCACTGATTAAAACCAGAGACCCGGTTCAGTCCAGACTGTGGATCCGACTCTGGGTTTAGTTTTGTATAAATACTTGTTTTGACAAGTTGTTTCTGTTTGAGAACTGACTGATTTGTTTTTTATGATTTATTCACTCACATTAAACTTTGTTCGAACTTTGTTTTGTTTACTGTTGTTTTTTTTCTTTTAAGAGGGAGAGAGAGGGAAGAAAGAAAGAAAGAAAGAAAGAAAGAAAGAAAGAAAGAAAGAAAGAACAGAAAGTAGGATCCTGGATCTTTCAGATAAAACCCTCTTTACCTTTAGCACACTTGAGTCGGTGACATCATCGACCTTGGTTGCTGTGGAAACTGTCACTGAGGAATGTGATGTTCTGACTCTTTGTCTTTATCTTCACAAAGACTGAATGAATGTTTGTGTTTCCTGTTGCCTCGTTCAGAAACTTGACGTCTGATCAGCTACAGGATAAAACGTTTTTATCGGCAGCTTCCTCCGATGTGACGAGCAGTAAAAAGCAGGTGAGGGTTCACCAGGTGAGTTCACTGCGCTGCTCAGGTAGATGGGAGCTCAGGTGTCGCTGTCACTTCAAGAGACGAAGCTGTGTTTTCACTGAGTTTTCCAGGAGTCACGTGAACAACAGCAGCTTTTCGTCTGCATTTATTGGGTGTTTTAGCATCTCGATCAGCACACGATCAATTTTTAACTTTCAATTTCAGTTTCGATTGTTTTGAATGTTTCGGATCAATAACCTCAACCTGAGCAGACGTGACATCATCCTGCTGTCACTTCCTGCCCTTTTAGAAATGAAAGAAAACTTCTCCGTGTCTTATGAGAAGTAGAATAGAGTTCGTTCAGCGACTCACTGATTCTCTGAGTTCAGGATCGGCGGTTCGATCCCCGTCCCTTTGGATCAGTCTCCCATTTTCAACACATATAAAATACATAAAACTTCACTTCCCTCATTTCCATATAAATCTTTTTTGTTTTACCAAGTATTTAAACCTGATCTCCACAACACGAGGCAGCGACGCCGTTAAATTACCCAGAGGACACCTGGGCCTCGCTCACAAACACCTCGGCTGATTGGAGCTAAAGATTTTCCCTCTGTGACTGAACTTTCCCTCTCTCTCTCTCTCTCTCTCTATCTTTGTCTTTCCACCTCTCACATCTCACCATCGAACCAGCAGCAGCAGCGGCAGCGTTTTCCCTTAAATGGTTCTCGATCTCATTACGAAGAGGAGACGGTGCAGTGGTGAGTAATAAAATGCCAAACTCCTTCATTCACTGCCCTGATGCCATTTTTAGCCGCCGGCCGACACTTGTCCTCCGTGTCCGAGCCGCTGCGGCCCACGGACACGGGTTGTGCATAAACGCTGTCCTGTACAGCTTCTATTTATTATGTCTCTCTGTGCCCTTTCACGCTTTTCTCACTCCCCGGGGGTGTCGCTCTCTCTCACTCCCTCTCTCTCCTTCCTTCTCTCTCTCTCTCTCTCTCTGTCTCTGCGATCGATAGCGGCCCCGGCTCGTTCGGGGTGCTAAGACCTTTCTCTCGTTAACGCCCGGTTTACTCCGGTTTGTCAGAGAGAAACCCATTCCAGCTCCTCCAGCCGTCCCAGCAGGCCTCCCTGTGAGCGCTGTTCTGGTTTCCAACGTTCTCCAAGATGGGGTCTATTATTCCCATTTGTTGAGATGAGGGGGGGGGGGGGGGGGGGCAGACGTGCCCTAGTTTTTGCGGGCGTCTAAACCCTTTTACATCTGCGGGATTGAGATAGGGAAGGTTTCATCCCATGACCAAACGGTTTTTGAATAAGAACGAGAGGCGCTTTGAACGAGGGGATCATGAGAATACTGACGTTCCTGTCACATCACGGATGTCTTTAGGATTATCAGTGGACGGCGGCGGCGGCGGCAGAGGGACCCGCACTTACCTCAAACACAAGAATAAGAAGAAGGCGATGAGCAGAGCCACCATGGAGATGCAGTGACCCAGGAAGTTGATGATCACAGCTATCTGGTAGTGCATCTTGCCTTTTTTCTGCAGACAAACAGAGACAGAGACAGAGGATGAGTGTTGGTGGTTCACAGGGACAGTATATTTCCTGGACAAGAGGACGAACTTAAAAGACTGAAATCCTCTTTCATTTATCTGTTGGGTTTCTTTTTAAAGGCGACTCCTGCTGAGGATCTGAACAGGGACAGTGTTCAAACAGCAGGAGAGTTCAGACCCACATCTGAAGACCTGCCTCCTTGTTTTGTTGTCTTGTGTTGTGTTGTGTGTCGTCGTGGCACAAAGAAGCAGGTTCTGACTCATCTCTGATCATCTGTCAGACACAGTGATGAGACGTTACAGGTGTGTGTGTGTGTGTGTAGGTGTGTGTGTGTGTGTCTGATCCACCACCACGTCTCCAGGTGTAACAGCCGATCAGCACAGGAACATGACGGACGGCAACGACTGCATCGTGTTTCTCTACATCTGTTTGTCTTTGTTCTGCATCTTCTTCGGCCATTTTGGCTCCTTTCACAGCTGGTTTTCATTTAACATCTCTTCACTGTGACGCTGCATCTCTTTGTTGCTATCATCGTGCATCCCTTTATAGATGTTGCACCTCTTTGTTTTTCCTTCTTGTCGTGTTTTTTTGGTTTCTCGTGGCTGTCTGATTGGTCAGTGATCGTCACCCTCTGACTCCTGTAACTTCAATAAACGAAGCTGTGTTTTCCAGGAGTCACAGGAGGAGTGCGCTCCTGCAGGGCGGCACCAACAGGACCAATCAGCTGCCTGGGAGGCCTTCACCCCCCTCACACACGCGGTGGTTGGTGTTTTACGGGAACATCTTTCTCTCAGTCCACTGTCTGACTCACAGATCCATTGTGATTGGATTCCCCCACAACTACCAGCAGTAATCTGGGCTCTTAGTGGATTTATGTAACCTGCTGGTGTCTACGCCAAGATTAAATGTGGGCATGTTTAATCCCCACCCGCCCACCCTCGAACATGTCATCTGTCCCAATCACTAGGTTCTGATGCAGCTGCTCAAACTTTAACTCTTTCTGGTCAGCGGTTGGACAGATGGTCCACGATCTGGACCCTGACTCATGAACCCAGAGGCGGACATTTCTGAGAACACGTCCTCACACAATCGCTGGCAGGTTGGTCTGGGTTCACCCAGGCTAAAGAACAGGGGCCACATCCTCCACAACACATAACATTAAATCAATAAAACATGAGCAGGTGAGGTTTTGCACCAGGCTGTGAACATGTTCGTTTCTGACACACGATAAAGCCACGCAGCGGCTCCTGTCACACGCTGCTAACATGCTTCTAGATGGTAAAACAGCCTGTTAAACCTCCTTCACCCACAACTTCCTGAACATAAAGTCACAGAGGAGCTGTGTCTGAACATTTTTATAACCTTCTTGCCTTATTTTTATAACCTTGAGGCCTTCTGTCCCGTTGGCCCCGATGGTCCGAACTTCTGTTTTTCTTCTTTAGGCTCATACGTACGACCTCTTAAGTTACAGAGGCACAAAAACACACCCTGTGTCTGGTTTTGGAAAGCGGCTGAAGAGGCTGAAGACGCCGAAGAGGCCGAAGAGGAGGAGGAGGAGGTCGTGACAGCAGGTTTTTCACCTTCAGACAAAAAGGTGTAAACACTTTTCCCTCCAGTGCACCTGTCAGACTCATCGTCACCTCTGGAGGGGGACGAGGTCTGAGGCTGGTGGCTCTGCAGCTAAATCACAGTCAGCGAGCAGATTATTAGGAACACCTCCGATACAGTAAACCCTCCCTCGTGAGTAAACGATATTCACTTTCAGGGAGAAACAGGATCTGTGGTTTAACGTTGCACCGTGTTACATGATACAGAAAAGAGGCCAGATTGTTTCTAAAGCACCTTTCAATCCCGAGGTCTTTAGGTGGGACACACAAAAGGGCCGAGACAATAGAAAGACACATTAAGCTGCGAAAAGAATAAAACAGAGACGAGAGAGTAGAATATAAATCACGCAGCAGCAGCGGCAGGAAAAATAATAAAAAAAAGACAAAAAAAGACACAGAAAAAGTCCTGAGCTCTGATTCGAAACAAGAGAAGTTGTATAAGACCTTCGCTTTGTTCCAGATTCGTGGAGCATGAATAAAAAAAAAAAATGAACACAGCGTCTCTGGGGACGGAGAGCAGAGACCTGCCCCAGAAGATCTGAGAGGACGAGAGGGTTCGAAGAGGAGCAGCAGATCTGGGCCGGTTCATCAGACGTGAGGAGATTGATAAAGCTGCGTCTTTACACGCTGCTCATTTAAATAAGTTCAGCTTCAACCCTCGAACATTAGAAGATTCTTACTCTGCTTTACTTCTTCTTCTTCTTTTCCATCTTTTTCTGTGTCTCACTGCAAGTCAAGGTCAATAAAGTTACCAGCTGTGGTTCTTTACCTTCTGAAGGTAAGATTTTTTCCTAAAGGTACGTATTTAAAAAACAGACACACACACACACACACACACACACACACACTAAGGAACACATATTAAAACGTCTGAGCTTCCTGTCTGTCTCCACCGTCCAAAAAGGCCAAAAAAATGCCCCAAAACTTAAAATCATAACTTAAAAAAAAAAAACTGATATAAATAGAAAACAAACAGGAAACAGGAAACAGGACGCACGTCACAGAACAACTTCAGTGAGCGAAAATAAAATCAACACCTCATTTATTCCTGTTGTTTATCGATTTAACTCAGATTTATATTTTGTTTTTTAACTAAAGTCCAAAATAAACTAATGAATAAACATCAGGTCTGTAGTTAAACTGTCAACAACCAGATTAAATAAAGACGTAATATTTACTTTTTTACTGTATAATTTGATCGATTATCATCCATTAACCATCTGAGCAGCCAATAGGAACGCTCGCTCCCTGGCTGCAGTTTTCCCATCATGCTCTGTACATGCTTCGCTCTCTCTCTCTCTCTCTCACTTCACGTCACTTGAATTACAATATGTTGAAAGATGATTATGGAATTTCTTTGCCCGTTGGCGCCAAACTAAATGACGGGCCCCGCGGCCGCTCTAATCGCTTCGTCAAACCAATCGTTATTTTCAGATCCCTGGAAAAAAAGAAAGGTTCTGTAAAGTCTGGCTCTGCAAGCTGACGGAGGTAAACAACCCATGTGGGTATTCTGGTCCGGGGCAGCTGCATACTTTAGGTTTATTGCCTGAAAGAAAAAAAGAAAATCTAATGCAACTAGCAGGTCGTATCATGGCTGCAGCATTTTTTCTCCAAACAAGGACTGTGCACGCTGTCCTCCATCTTTTACAGCAGCAGCTCCGACTATAAAGGGATCATCTCAAGGGTGCAACGACAAGACAAATGCCTCCTCTCATGATTTCAATGTACGTACGACCAGCGAGCATTAATATAGACCTGGACATATGTGTGAAGAAGTCAGTGTGTGAGCGGCTGTAACAGACACTGACTGGTGCAGGAGTGGCCAACACATCAGGACATAAATCACACACACACACACACACACACACACACACACACACACAGGAGGGTTTAAAATGGAAAGCAGAGCCTGAGACGACAAGAGGATATAATATAAGACCCACCCACCACCGGCAGCAGCAGCAGCAGCCTCAGGTCTCAGTGAGTGTGTGGGCCACCAGAGTCCAAACCCAACCTGACTCACCCACTCTCTCTCTCTCTCTCTCTCTCTCTCTAAGAAACAACACAGACACTTATCACATATGTGAGAAAACAACCTGAGAGGAAAGAGGATTTCTTTTTTCCTCCCTTCAAACAAACTTTCCAATAAGCGTTTGATCCGTCGAGCTGGGACCAGCTGACGATCTGGTTCAATACAGGCTGAACTTTAAACAGAAGCTGGTCCGACCCCCCCCCCCTTCTCCCTCCCTCCATCTACCCCCCCCCCTTTCCCCTGGTGTCAATCACGGCCGCCCGGTGATTTATTTCACTTACAAAAGAGGAAAAAAGAAAAAAATCAAACACGCGTTTCTGAAAGGTCAGACACTCTATATCCATCTTCTACAGGGATCGATCGGACATCACACTCACAGAGTCTCAGAGAAAACACTAAATGAAGGGGAGGTGGTGGTGGGGGGGGGGGGTCAGTCAGTCTCTAGCTCTCTGATAGATAAAGTAGAAAAGACAACGACTGTTCAGCAGCCGGTGATGAGGAGAGAAACCCTGTCTGACGACGACAACAACAAGCGCCATTGTTTCCTTAAAACAATTAAAAACCACATCACTGTTGCCCCGGGCGACGGGTCTCTCCGTCTCTCTCTCTCTCTCGGCTTGATCCCCCCATGATGCACTGCAGTTTACTTTGACTCAGTCCCTCATATTGTTTCACCTACAGCTTCCGAACCAGAGCTGGATCTCCGCCCACACCTGAGACTTCCCCTGTGACTCAGATCAGACGCTGCGTTCACTGACGCCCGTTCCCCTCAGTTCTTCCTGTGGACTGCGGTCGTGATGTTCTTCTTTCTCTTTAATTTAATAGTGTTTGTGCTCGTAAAAACTGGATAAACACCTGAAATCTGTTGTTATGGAACATTTTATTTTATGTCCTGCGTCGTTCTGTTGTGAAAAATCTGATTTTCACGTCACGATTATTGAGATTATCAACGACATGATTGTGATATCTTTAGAACAAAACCACAAAAAGAAAGGCGCGTGACGACAACAGCTGCTTTGAGTCACTCATTTTTCACGGCTTTTCTTTTGTTAATGTCAAATTTTGCCACAAACACATCTGGACAGAACTTACTGAACCTGCAACTCAGTGTTTATGGAAACTCTGCTGTTTAATATTGAGTGTGAGCAGATGGTCCGGCAGCACCGGGCGGCGCTCACACTCACACACACTGTGTAATTTTATATTTTGTGTATATATACTTCAAAAGTGGAGTGAGTGCTGCAGCAGCCTGATCTGGGTCAGTGTGTTCCCTCTGAAAGCTTTGTCCCGCGCTCCATCCTAATTAAAGCGAGCGGCTCGTCACCGTCACATCTGCACATCACAACGCACCATCCAGGTGGATGCTGGGAAAAAAACAAAACGAAAGAGAAAAACAAAACAAAAAGCTGCAGCAGCATGTGAATGATTCACAAAAGAGAAACAGCTGCAGGTCAGTCAGAGATTTCAAGCCTCCACCTACGTAGAAGAAGAAGAAGAAGCAGCTGACACAGATTCACAGTCGCTCGTTGTTGCGCCTCCTTCAGGTGACGCTCTGGGGCATTTCCTGGTCTCATCCGGGGTATTTTTAGAGTCGAGTGAACGCTGCCGGCTCCGAGAACCTACAACACCTGAATCCATATTTACTCCAAACAAGCCTGAGGTGAGAGAGATAACCTCGCCTCTTGTTGTTGGTTTTCCTTTCTGATTAACGTGTGGAGCTGCTTCACACACCGAGGGGCCCATGAATCTCTCACACACACACACACACACACACTGAAGTCTTACCTCCTCGTGAAGTATGGCCTTACACATGGAGTAGTTCCCCTTCAGCGCCCACGTCCCGTTGGCGAGACACTTCCTATAAACATTATCTGCACAAGAAAGGAAGAAGAAGAAGAAGAGGAGGAGGGTGGTTACAAACAGACGTGACGTTCCTCACGTCTCCTTCATCCCTCAGGTTTTGTACAGTTTGAATTATTTCTCCTTTTTGTTTTAATTCCAGCTCGACTCGACTCGTCCCGGTGCTGCGTGACCTTTTTCTGCTTTTGAGACTAATAGGGAGAGATATCATTAGAGGAAGTCGTACAAGCTGTGATTTTTCACACGTTTGCTGTCAGGACAGTCTGCCACCCTCCGGATTATTCTTTACATTTACAGCCTCTGATTTATCCACGAGTGACCTGCGTTCCACCCGACATTTTACACCGAGACCCCCCCTCACACACACACACACACACACACTCCTCACGTTCCCCCTGTCAGGCCGTTTTAGAAGAAGCACGAGGAGGAGGTTGGTTTCACTGTGAGCTGTTAAAGGTGCTTTCGTAACAGTTTCAGTCGCCATCTCCTCCATTAAATTAATAAAGAAACAGACTCGGACTGAGGCGAAGCGGCGCGAGGATGTTTATTTTCTATTTAAAAACCATCATTTCTGCACCGGCCTGCATAATGCAACCCAAATAAGTGGGGGTGGGGGGTGGGGGGGGGGTGTGCATGAAGGCTGCCACATAAATGATGAGCAAAATCACATTTTTTCCCGGCGCCCGCTGCATCAGAGAAACACGTCCGCGGCACAGAAATGAAATAATCTGTAACAAATTTCACATTTGTCATTTCACATTTATTATTTCTGGAGATGAAAGAATGAAATCCATCAAACAGGCCACCGAGGAAACGAAATACTGCAAATGAGGCAATTTAAAGTTGAAAGGAGAGATGTCAGACATTTTGAGGTTTCTGCCCTGCGGGGAACAGGTGACGCGGCAGGATTTTTACAGCCTGTGTGAAACGTTCAAAAGCCACAGATTGACCCTCGGTTCATTTTCTTTAATGATAAGAACTGTTCAAATTAATTTAGTTCTGGTGGCGGCTGCGTAACGTTACTAACAGGTCGATGGGATTTATGCAGCAGCAGGGACCAGAGCTCATGCAATATATATATATAGAGATATGTATAAAAAGAAAACGTCAGCCAGGACAGGTTTGGAAGATTACTCCGTCTTCAGGTGAGACTTCCTGTCAGTTCAGACGATCAGCAGTGGGAACACGTTCAGACGCGTCGGCCTCTTCATCCCTCGTCCTGCTGCGAACCAAAACATCTTTCACTGGACAGATCTGACCCTGTTCTCCAGGCGGGTCGTCTCCACGGGTCGTTAGATGCCTTCTCTGGTGACAGTCGGCCCAATTTGAAAAGTCAGCCGGTGGAGAAAGTGGAGCTCGGTGACAAACAATGTAAAAATACTCCAGGACGAGCGCTGGTGGAGAGGCAGCAGCTTCGTCCCAGTGACTCAGCAGGTAAATGAGGCGTCAGAGTGTAAACAGCCCTTAATGGCAGCTGCTTTATTTACTGTACACTTGGAGGTCAGGTCCATCCAGAGGTCACCAGAGGTCAGAAGACAAACAGTCTGGCTCAGGACAAAATGGAGACTAATGTATGAAACCAGGGAGGAAAACCTACGGCAAGAACTCAGGGACAAAAGCAGGCAACGAACAGAATGAGGAGAGAAGTCAAAGTGAACGACAGGTCGTCCACACGACCTTCACACGACCTCTGAGGTTTAGCAGCTGAAAACGCTCCTGAAACTGTTTCAGTTTGTAAAGAAGGGTCGCTCTCTGATTGGCTCATCGGCCTCGACGTCCAGTGGTGACGCATTAAGAGGACAAGAGACAACCCATCTGCACGCTGGTGATCGGACACAGGTGAGAGACATTAAAAAACTGGGAGAGAAAATCACAACAGAGACAAACTGGACAAAAACACAGGAAGTAAAAACTGACCTTGAAACACACACGAGCTGCTGAATAAACGTAGAGGAGAGCGAAGAAAATACAGAAACATGAATATTATCTGAAAATAAAAAGCTGCTTTTATGAGTTGAAGTATTTCTGTCCAAAAACAAAAAAAACAACAACTTTTTTCAATAAAACGTATTTACATCATAAAAAGACGAAACAAATAAAGAAAGAAATAGAAAAAAGATGCAGCTCAGTTAAAATACATGGAAATAACATGAAAATATTTGTCTTTACTCCAACGGTTTGTTTCAAAAAGTTACATCAGCAAAACACTGAAGCTCAAACATCATCATCACTGAGCCTCAGTGGGTGTACACACACACACACACACACACACACACACACACCATACAGTGAGGTAAAGAGTCTGACAATCTCGTCCAGTGGCGATCACACACACCTGGCGTCGTGGCATTTTGAATATTTCCGGTTTTACCTCATCAGCGTTGTTACACTGACACTGACAT
The DNA here is from genome assembly GCA_021432705.1 of Caranx ignobilis. Classification (NCBI taxonomy): domain Eukaryota; kingdom Metazoa; phylum Chordata; class Actinopteri; order Carangiformes; family Carangidae; genus Caranx; species Caranx ignobilis. The sequence continues at coordinate 1,510,297 of MU269988.1, forward strand.
TTTCAGACCTGTGCACCTTGGAGATAAGCTCTAAAAACACCGAGCGGATAAAAGACCGGAGCAGAGACACAAACACATATCGTCTGTCTCCAGGTCGCCGTGCGATCGGCCTGAGACGGAAGCAGATAACGCTTAATGCATGTTTTAATAATGAGACTTTTTTTTTTTTTTTTTTTGAGGAGGGTTAGGAGATAAAACAGGACCGGATGGCCTGAGGACAATAATGTGCAATGAGCTGGGTAAAAATAGCATGTTGACAGTGTAAGGGGACTGTCACCCCCAATCAAGATTACCTAGCTCGTGATATTCCCTGAACCCCCTGAACGCAACATCCTAAGAGAGCTTCAAAAAATCTGTCTGTGGAGAATTACGTCAAGGTCAGAAGTTAGGAAGTGAGAAAGTTCAGAGCTGGACGCAAGTGAAGACCTCTGCTTTAAAAGGTAGATCAAGGTAGACGTTGGTCTTAAAGCTCCATACGGTATAAAGGTCTTAAAGACGTGCGTCTTAAAGCTCCATACGGTATAAAGGTAGACGTGCGTCTTAAAGCTCCATACGGTATAAAGGTAGACGTGCGTCTTAAAGCTCCATACGGTATAGACGTGCGTCTTAAAGCTCCATACGGTATAAAGGTAGACGTGCGTCTTAAAGCTCCATACGGTATAAAGGTAGACGTGCGTCTTAAAGCTCCATACGGTATAAAGGTAGACGTGCGTCTTAAAGCTCCATACGGTATAAAGGTAGACGTGTGTCTTAAAGCTCCATACGGTATAAAGGTAGACGTGCGTCTTAAAGCTCCATACAGTATAAAGGTAGACGTGTGTCGCTCCATACAGTATAAAGGTAGACGTCCATGTGTAGTGTGATTATAAAGCAGCTCTAGGTTCTATATTAATACTGTGAAAGTATCAAAGCCTCAGTCCACAGAGAAATGCACACAGCCTGTATTCAGACACTGAGCCTTAAAACCAGCCGTCAGGACTTCCTGTCACTTTGTGATGTCACAACAACAGCAGCTGCCAAAGCCCACCTGGACCCACCATCCAACGCTTGCGCTCTGTTTTTTTTTTTTTTTTGGGTCACTGAGAAAACAGCCAGCCAATCAGAAGAGAGCTCAGAGCCTCCTCCTACACTGAGATGGTTTTCAGATCTTCTCATGGATCAACCCTTCAAAATAAAACAGAAAAACAGGACAAGTGTAAAATACGGGACCTTGAAGTGTCATAATCCTCTCTCTTTCTATTCAGTTCAAATTTGCATGACACTGAATCATTGCACAACTTTCCTCCGGCCCCACGGCCAAATAAATAAACTGAATTTATTACAGTCAGAGCAATGAAATCACTCTGTTCAGGAGGCACCCGCTCGAAAGTGGACTGCAAATTTTTAATGAAGGGTTTTTGCAAAGCGAATGTGTAAAAAGCAAAAGAAGACATCCAGAAAGAGTCACGTCACAGCAGAGGTCCTCGCTCCGAGCCAGAGGCTTAGAGGTATAAATGGCAGAGCCTTCAAATGAGGAAGCATGACCTTGAAATGAATTCTCTCTGGCTGTGGACCACAGAGTGATTTATGGCTGTTAAAGCTCTTCATGAAAAAACAGACAGCCCACCGTCACATATCAGAACAAAGAGTGAATGTGTCTGAGAGGATGTTTCTGTGTCTAATAGGCACAGGAAGTGGCCTGGTGATAATCCTCTTTGTGTTTTCTCCCACCGACTGATCTTTAATTTATTTTATTTTTTTATTTTGTCACTGTTTCCTGTCAGTTGGCACGAGACGAGCCGCTCAGGCAAATTAAAGTGGATTTAATAACCCAGGCACTGTTTCATTATTTGCTTGTATTGTTGGTTTAGGACCCGTGCTGCCCACATTCATTCATCAGTCCAGCTTCCACAGCTCTCCCTCTCTCACACACACACACACACACACACACACACACACACTGCACAACTCCACATAAAACCACAAATTGTCCTTTTTCCAAGTAAAAACCAGATGCATCTTGTTTGTTGTTGAGCTGTAAAGGTGTTGGCCAGAGTTAACCAGTTTCGTTTGATCTCAACTCAGACTTTAAAGATCCGTGTTCTACACTCCAGCCAATCAGAAGAGAGGAGGAGGCTCTGAGCCTCTCTTCTGATTGGCTGACTGTTTTCTGAGTGATTCAAAAAAAAAAAAAAAACAGAGCAGATTTCAGAATAAAACACTCAGAGAAACCAAATCCTGCAAGTTGTTGGATGGTGGGTGCCGGGGCTTTGGGGGAAGTGCCTGCTCTGTTGTGACATCACAAAGTGACAGGAAGTGCTGACGGCTGGTTTTAAGGCTCAGTGTCTGAATACAGGCTGTGTGCATTTCTCTGTGGACTGAGGCTTTGATACTTTCACAGTATTAATATAGAACCTAGAGCTGCTTTATAATCACACTACACATGGACGACTACCTTTATACCGTATGTAAATAATATTCTTCTGTATCAACAATAGGAAGATGCTCGTTATTTTGCCTTACGCCAGAACAATGTCTCTCACGTTGAGCCCTTTAACGGATATAATGAAGCTGAAAATGTATACTCTGGTCACCACACCATCATTATGAATATCCAATTAAAACTTCACTGTTTCATTTATTAGATTTCTCCACAGCCGCCTCCTAGTTGAACTGTCTCCATCCTGTCGCTGCCTCAGGGTTTTGTCTGCACGTCTCTGTTCAGTATCATCCTGCGTTATAAGACCCGACAGAGCAGCTTCACCTGCTGGAGGCTGGACCGCTCTTTAATCTGATATATATCAGTGACCAGCTCACGTATTAGTCATGGACCGCTTTGCATTTTCTAATACCACGACTCACTTTACTACTGGCAGACGACTCGAGGCGCTGCAACTTTCCTCACAAAGCAGCACAGCGGCGGCTCTACATAGACATTTAGAGTTATTGATTATGCTAAAGATCGAATTGGTTTCAGCGTTCCTGGATGGATTCACCGACTGCACAGAGAATAGAAGCAAGACTTTGTTTTTTCCATTCAGCGAGCGTCTCTGTTGAACTCCTCACAGCCTGAAAGTCAACGAGCCTGGTTAAATTACAGCACACACACAGTAACTCTCCTTAAAGACCCCAAAGTCAAAGCCTGACTTCATCTGGAAACCTGCACTACAGCCACAGCTAAATTATTCCAGAATAAAACTCTCCATAAAGTGATAAACTGCGATGTTGTTTTTATACGGACTAACTACTTCCTGACTCCGAGTGTTATCAATCTCATCATTTCAACAAAAATATTCCATTAAAATAAATCCCATTTGACCCGTGTGTCCTGAAACCAAACAGTATGACAGATGGATTTCTGGTTTTATGTCGATAATACACCAATAAACTACCTTATAAAAACAGGCAACATACACCTGAACATTTTATGAACGGTAATAAATGTCGCTGCTCTGCTTTTTTTTCCCCTGGTGTTGTTTGCATGAGGGAGTTTTACAGCTGAACGTGGGTTTAATGCTCACACGCTGTTACCCACAGTCGTGTTGTTGTCAGCGTCTGTTCCTGCTGATGAACACAAACACATGGCGGATGGATACAGACGTTGTCTGTCAAGAAGTAGTTCCAACTACTGTACCTATAAGTGAAAAACACATCCTTCCAGGTGTTGGTTGTGGCACTTTCATATTTCAATTTGAGAGAACTAGGCTAATGGTTCCCCCCTTTTTTCCAGTTGTTATGCTAGGCTAAGCTATGCTAAGCTAACAACCTCCTGACTCCTGACATGATCGATATCAACCTGTTTTGTCTCCCTTTGGGAAAGAAACCAAAAAAGCATATTTTCCCAAAAATACTAATCCGGTAACAAATGGAGGAGCTCCGTATGCTTGCTATCGCTACTTAGCTAATGTTAGCATTAGCGGATGTTTACTTTAAGAAATATGAGTTCAGAATCAAACCTGATCCAGAGGTGAAAAACAACTCTCTAGCTTTGCTCCTATTTCCTACGTCTTTTCTTCTACTAAAGTTAGCATGCTAACCAGCTAGCTGCATCGCTTTCCGACAGTGAGCCACATTAGCATCCAATCTAGCCTGAAGAAGCAGCTGTTTATGGGACGTATTAAAACCTTGTCTATTGTGAACACAACAGTGGGTGAAGCTCTTAAAACCTGTCGATGCTAACGGTGCGGAAAAAAACTAAACTTACAAGTCACTCCATTAAGTTGAATTTTTTAGTAAATGCAGAAAACGTGTTCTTGTGGGAGGCCAGATGTCGAGGCTTTTTGGGAAAAACTCTCTCTCTGTGTCTGTGTTCTCTCTTTCAGCGGTGTGTCTGCTGTGAAGGATATTCAAACACATCCATGCATGGACGGCATGAGATTCACTCGGTGTCACAGCGACTCTGCTGCATTAACATTCTCCTGCAGTCCTCCTGCAGGTTGCAGGGAATGAGCCGCTGGGCAGCATCGTAAAACGTCATTTGCATGGGTCACAAGCTCCAGGTCCCTAAAATAACTGCTGATTTCTGGTGGCGGGCTGCTGCCAAACTGGGGATTTGCCAGGATTTACAGTAATGGGAGACAGGTTTGTCTCTCTGGAGCATCCTCGAACGCTGAGCGTGGATGTCACCGTTTGAATGGATGCACGCCACGTAGTACATATCAGTCTTAATCTTCGCTCGGTCACGAGCATTGTTGTCTCTGAATTGGTGTTAAAAACAGAACGGGTGCTGTGCCAGCTGCTAAATCCTCCCTGTGGAAACGGGAGCTCTAGGTACATGTGGATGGAACAGAGGCAGCCCTCCAAGCCCGGGGCTAAACGATCCTCTTTTCATTTTTATTTCCAAACACTACAAACGCGCCGCTTAGTGCCGAGCATCAGGGGTTTCTCTTTACGGCCAAAGACATGCAGAACAGAGCAGAAGTGCTGCTGTAACTGTACGCCCTTACACAGGCAAATATGCTGACCCAAATTCAGTCACACACACTTAGCACTTCAACACATCGGATCAATGGCGGCAGCCAAGAAAGCATCTCCCTCCTCTGTGCATTTGGGGCAACGGGTGTAATTAAACCCAGCATCAGCAGCAGAGAGAATAACACATTATTTTCAGTGAATGAGAACAAGTGAACCCCCGTGTTTCTGGCACCAAGGAAACAAACTGCACAAATCAGAGCTGTAACATGATGCGTTCACTTGTTTTTGCAGGTCGGCTTTGTGTTCGTGGAGTCTCCGAGCCTGTGAAAGTCAAGTCAGTGTGAAAAGCACTGGGCCGAGCTGCAGCCTGAGAATCTGATATTTATTTTTCCTGCTCTGGACGACTCACGGATCACACTTCAGGCCTGTGGTAAAAACCCAGCGCCTGTTTACAGCTGAACGGTTTCCTGTCATATTTTTGCAGCGTGTCCTGCGGCATGGACGTGTAGCAGGACTCAGACAGACGCTCGAACACCAGCGGGACGTCGGAGGTGCGGTTCACCTGGACAACGTCACTGCTGCCGCTGCTGCTGTGAAGTGAAACCACAGAGATATTTCTCTCTGCACAGACGGAGCACATGTTTTTATGAAGATTAATCTGCAGAATGTGAAGCATTAATCGTCGCAGTAGCTGATGAATGAAGAGGTAAGGAAGGTAGATGTGATGGAGTCGACCTATAAATCAGCATTAAACAGCAGCAGCCGCCGCGGTGGCTTCATACCCAGGCCACTGCGGTCGGGCCGGTGTTCAGTCTGCTGGCTGAACCACCAGGGCGCCGCTCATTAATGAATCTTTATAAACTCAACAACCTATCAGTTCATCAGGAGATCATTTCATAATTAGTCGCATATGACATAATTTAAACATGTCTCCACCTCAGCCAACGACAGTAAAATTCAGCTTTAACGTTAATAACCTGATGATATATTATGGTATATAATAATAAAGCACTCACAGGGGCCATTTATCTACACTTCTACTTTTAATACTTCAAGTTCAACTTCTTCATACGTGTTTTATTTTGAAGGTTTGATCTAGTTTTAGTTGTCTAGTCTATAGTTTTCTCAGCTTCTCTCTGGAGCTCTAGTAACAACAGGTCGGTGTCAGCCAATCAGAAGAGAGGAGGCTCTGAGCATCTCTCCTGATTGGCTGAGTGATTTCTGAGGGATTCAATTAAAAAAATAGAGCAGATTTCAGAATAAAACACTCAGAGACTCACTAAATCCTGCAAAGTGTTGTTGAACCGTGGAAGCCGGGGCTTGGTGTGACTGCTGTTGTTGTGACATCACAGAGTGACAGGAAGTCCTGACGGCTGGTTTTAAGGCTCAGTGTCTGAATACAGGCTGTGTGCATTTCTCTGTGGACTGAGGCTTTGATACTTTCACAGTATTAATATAGAACCTAGAGCTGCTTTATAATCACACTACACATGGACGTCTGCCTTTATACTGTATGGAGCTTTAAGACACACGTCTACCTTTATACCGTATGGAGCTTTAAGACGCACGTCTACCTTTATACCGTATGGAGCTTTAAGACGCACGTCTACCTTTATACCGTATGGAGCTTTAAGACGCACGTCTGCCTTTATACCGTATGGAGCTTTAAGACACACGTCTACATGGTATAATTTTCAGTACAGGACTCTGACAATAGAGTGCACTACTACTGGTACTACTGCTCCTCCACCACTGGTACAAAGGGAAATAATCACTAACATCCCTGAATCCGAGTCACTAATGAACTGAACCAGCTGTTTCATTTTATTCCTGCAACGTTCCCACAGTGAGATAATGGCGAGTGTTCAGGTGAGCAGTCACACCTGAGCTCTGTAAACCCGTCACCTTTGTTGTTGCTCCCGTTAAAGAAGTTTCCTTCCTTTTCTTTTCTTCTGCCTCGAACAAGAAGAAGAAGAAGAAGAAAAGAAACAAAAAAAAAAAAAAAACATGTTCAACTCATTCAAAGTGGAAACCGGAGAAGCTCTTGAGAAATCGCAGGCGGTCTGCTGAGAAACACTGAGGGGGGGAACCGATGCCAGCTTTCACGCTGGGTGTGTGTTCTGGCTCGCTGCTGTTTGGTTCTGCAGAATTAGACACCTCAAAGGTTTTAACAGTGCAGCCTGTGTTGAAACGAGGTCCACGGAGAGAGGCATAATCTACTTTCCTTCTACTTACTGCGGGAAAAAACACTATAACACTTTATCATGAGGTAATTCTGTTATATAAATCAGCTACCAATAAAACACTGATCTGCTCCAGTGGCAGACGAGGCTGTGGGGAAAAGGGGGAAACAACTGTTATTTTACTTTGGTGAACATTTCGAGGGTAAAAACACTGGAGATAAACCTGAAGTCCTGAGCCTTTCATTAAAGAGTAAACGATATTAAATGGTGTGAAACCCAGGAAGTGGCTCATTGTTAAACATGAAGCTCAGTGTGTTTCACCCGTTACATTATTCATGACTTTAATATGTTGTAAACCCCCCCCTCGCCGCACCCCCTCCTCCTTCACATGACAACAGAGACCTGAGGAGGCAGGTACGTTTGTTTTCCACTCCAGCGCACCTGTCATGAGCTGCCGTGGTGATGGATGAACATCTCCTGACTTGTCCTGATTAATTAATTAATTAATGTGACGAGTGGCAGAAAACACAGAGGGGTTTATTATCATGTCTCGTAAGATCTGGAGTCGAGTTTGTTAACGAGCGAGGCGCCGTCAACATGGATTTTTACATCTTTATAGTCGGGTCGGTGTGATGAATTAGTCAGGACCTGTAGGAGCAGCTGAATATTTCATCAGGACCTGATACACGCACTGAGTTTCAGCCAATAAAATCGCCCCGTGACAGTGAAAACACTTGTGTGCAGGTTTGTGACAGACGCAACTCCTGGCTCGTCACTTCGTATCGGGACCTTTCCCTTTTTCCTCCGTCGTCTCCTCTCCTCTCTCCCTGCCGTCCACACTCCGCTCTCATGCACCCGTGGATTAATATTCAGTGCACACGCTCCGCCGGCCCAGCTCCAGCTCATTCAGCAAAAAGATGCATTGCGTTCCCTGTGAGTGAGCAGGAGGGCGAGCCGGGGCGAGGGCTCCGCCACCCCACTGACCGCGAGCACTACTCTAAATAAAACCAACACCACCACCCTCACTCCACCTCCTCCTCCTCCTCCTCCTCCATCCTCTTTGACTGGCACCAGACCTGGCAACTCACAGCAGGTCTGAGAGACGGGCGTCCACATTAACAAACACAGGATCCTCCCACACACACACACACACACACATGCACAAACAAACATGTGAACACCATCTTGTCGACAAATGGTGACGGAGGTTTCCGGGCAGGGGCAAGACGTGCAACAACAAAAGACAGTTGTGCCAGGCTGAGTCACGAACCCAGAGGAGGGCGTGCAGCGCCATGAGCACCTGTCATGAATCAGCAGCTGAGCAGTCTGGACGACGCCCCCTGGATGTCCGTCCTCCCCCATCCACACATATGTTTGACAACACACTGTAATCATGTGGGAGATCTGGAAGAGCCTGCGATGATCAGGAAACACTGACTCAACTCCTCTGATCTACAGACCTGCTCTTATTGCTCATTATCAATATTATTGATATCATTTTACAACCTCTGACACATTAAAACAGGGCTGTTAAGTTACAAATCAAGCCGGGGCATATTAATGAAGACATTTTGTAGGAGAGGACGTCGTCAGAGACAGGTTAAGACACGTTTAAATAACAGTGCATTAAAAAACAATACGATATGAGGTGTTCGGTGGTCCAGTGGTTTAGAGCACATCCCATGTGGGCACAGTCCAATGCAGTGATCACCTGATTGTGACGATCTTTACTGACATGTGATCGCCCCCAGTCTCTCTCCTCCTGTTTCCCTGTCTCTCCTCACTGTCCTATCAAATGAAGGCGTGAAATGTCCACAAAACATTAAATTAGCTAAAACCGAACAGAACCTGAGGAAGAACCACTGCCTGTTTCTCTACGGCGGCCCCGAGGGCTCAACGCACTACAACCTAGGAAAACACACACAAAGACACGAATGCATAAATTGCGATACGTGATACGATACGATACAACGACAATACGATACGATACGATATATGATACAATGCGATGCGATACAATACATCACGATATGATACGATGACGATACGATATGATACGATACAACGACAATACGATATGATCACAATACGATACATCATGATACGATATGATATGATATGATACAAACGTGACACTGCACATATTTATACTTAAAGATCCATATTAACCAATATTGCATTTATCCATAGATTCAATATAAGAACAACATCTTATTCCTGGTGCTATGATTACTAGAGATTTATCAGCTTTAGCCCCTTAATAAAATGTATTAAATTCACATGTGTTTAAAGGAGCAGTTTGACATTTTACAGTCATGTGAGGTTTATCTCAGTCGCTCATCTCGTCCTCTCTCATTGTCACTCACAGTGAGTATAAACCAGTTTAACCCCTGGATGTCAGACTGGTGCTTTAAGGCCACAGGGTTTTACAGTATGTACATGTGGTGTGTGTGTGTGTGTGTGTGAGTGATCAGGTCAAACGCATCAGTCGGGACAAAACCGGCATATAAAACAGTCATGTGTTTCCTGGTTGAGTGACATCATCCTCTCAAATGTCACGTCCTGTGTGTGGTAGCAAAAGGCAGATGACGCCATCTGACCTGCAGCGTGACGGAAATTACGAGTCGACTCCTGAGAATAAAAGCTGAAGTATAAAAGAATAAAAACAAAAAAAAACCTACACGTCCTGATATTTGATGCTTCATTTGGACCTTTTCACCCAGGACACAGTTACAGGTTGTGTTACATACGGAAAACATACGATCGGCCTCTAAAAACATTAAAACGCATCAGATCCAAAGTGCACTGTTTTTTTAATCACGGACCGTGAGCTGATCCTGGGTCAGGTTTGGTGCGAATCGTCTCAGTGGTTTTTTGTTTCATCCTGCTGACAAACAAACAAACAAACAAACAAACGGGGGAAGCCAGAGCCTCCTCAGTGCAGGAGAATGAAAACATATTCTGCCACTGATGCATCAGAGGTTTTTCACGAGGGCTTTTTATAATCATGTGTTATTGTGATGATACGGGCAGATTTAGTTTTGTTTCTCATTCTCACATTAAAAAAACATGAAACTGATGACGTCATGTTTGTTGGGTTTTGTCTTCTTACGTCTTCAGAGTATGATTTGTTGTCCCGTATGTTTCTGATGTCACCTTATTGGGATTTCAATTACAGTGTGATGAACTGTGCAGCTTAGAGGAAGATACATGAATGAAAATTCATGTATCTTCCTCTAAGGATCGAGGAGCATCTTTATGTAAATGTATTCAGAGTGAGGTGTAATTCATTAATCCTGCCCTTTGTTGCAGCAGCAGCAGCAGCAGCATTAATAATAACAACACAGACAGTAATGAGGAGTAACAGCGGGTCTCTGTCCCTGGTCCCCTCTGGTCCTTCAGGGGTTAACACGCTGGGACCAGTTTGATAAGTCCAGACTGGTTCTGATAAAACCAGATGCGACTGGCTGGATTCACACAAACAGCCTCGTATGGCTCAGCAACTTAAGTCGAGGATTTGTCTGGATCTAATTTTGGAAATCCAGCCTCATGTCCCGATTCATGGAACTGCTGTTTCATAGTACTGCTGTTCAGAGGAAGGGCCACACACACACACACACTCACACACACACTCACACACTCACACTCAGACACACACACACAATGGATGTCAGATTTATTTCTATTTAGCGTCTCAGGGTTTTTATGAAGCTGCTTATGAATCTATCTGTCTCAGAGGTTCAGGTGAATAACTAACTCCTCATGCTCGTGACGTCTAGGCCCGTCACAATTATTACATCATCGCCTGATCACTATCACTGCTATTTTAGTCTTTTATTATAATTGTGGGGTAAAATGATCAGAATAGTAATTAATGATCAACTAAAACTTGCTCCAGTGACGTCTCGTCTAAACGAGGTCGGGAGGAGGACGTGGATACATATATATATAGTGGGGGGTCCCTGCTCCATCTCTGCATCAGTTCGGGGGTGCGTTGCAGACCCCTGTTGTGGAGCTGAGCAGATTCAGTGTTGTGGAGTCCGGGTCCAGTTCACGGCCCGTTGTGTTATCTATCTGTAAACTGGAGCAGAGACAAGAATTCACTCGGCCCTCCTCTGTCGTCCTCCTCCGTCGTCCTCTGCAGCAACTTTTTTTTTTTTTTATGTGTCAGTAAATCTTTCTTTTCATGGATTCACACACACACACACACACACACACACACACACAGCCTGCAGCCGCGGGGAAGCTGAGAAGTCGACTTTTGTGCTCGTGCACCTGAACTCCGCAGTGATCTCCCTCTGGAGCTGAAGGGCGGCAGCTACAACCACTCAGGCTTTTAAGTGCTCGCTCCTTTTAACTGCCCCCACTCTCCTCCTAAAGCCACTCATTACTGTCCCACCACTACTTACACCGCCACTAATACCCCCACGACTACTACCTCTACCTCCTCCTCCTCCTCCGTCTCACTGTACTTATCTCTGATACGCTCTGAATCCTCCTGTCTCAGGATATATATGCAGCTCCTCTTTAAAAATATATGACCGTCTGTGGTGAATATGGTTTATACCTTTTTTAAAATGCAGAGAGCAGAGGAGGCAAAACAAACACACACAGATATGGAACAATACATTTATCCAAAACTAACAGACTGGGTCGGTGAGTTGTTCCTTTAAAACTGATCGATGACATTAGAAGAACCATCGAACTCATTTAAACTCTCAAAAACAAGAGCGCAAACATCAAAAGCAAGGTTTAAATTGAAAGTATTGATCAGGTTGAACACTTTTTAGTTCTCATTTTGTCTTTATTTTGTGTCACTTTGTAAAATTTTAAATGTTTTTCATCATCTTTCAGTTCTAAGTTTTGAGTCTCAGGCCTCTCGACGCGTCAGTGGGCGTTAAGGGGTTAAAATAATTAGGCTGAATAATTAGATTAGACTAAATTGGGTAGAAACAACAAGGCCAGGGTGATTGGCTTTACAGATTGATGATTATTATGAGACAGAGTTAATTTATGTGTCACAGTTTCTGATCCTTTTCATTTCATATATTATAATTATTAATTAACCCCTGAGCACCAGACGGCCGTGGGCGTCAAGGGGTTAATTCAGTGTTTTTAGGAAAAACAAAAGAAGAGAAGAAGAAGAAGAAGAAGAAGAAGAAGAAGAAGCTATAAAGATGAATGAACATCTGTAAAAGAGTGATTTTAATAAAATTTATGCCCCGTGTCCAGTTTTTCTGGGATGATGCTTCTTCTGTGTTTTCATGCCTGAGCAGCTTCACATATTGTGAACATGTGCACAACAAGTTGAGTGTTTGCAGCTTTGTCATCCACCGTGATAAATCGGGCATTGCATCACTGTTTTCTTCTTCCAACATGGCCGATCAGATCAGATCAGATCAGATCAGATCAGCTCTGGGCACTAATCGTAACCTCGTGTGTTGGTGGCTGCAAACGAAGTGGGAGCTAATTAGCTGCAGCCTCAATTTTCACATTCTTTGGCTCAGACCAAAAAAAAAATTAAAAACCAAAAAAAAAAAAAAAAAAAAAAAAAACTTTCAGATTAAAAGGCGGGCGACGGCTCTCACCACTGGAAATACCAACGATCAGCGAACGCATGGTTGAGACGCATCTGTTAATTGTGATGCAGGAATGTGTTGAGATTCATCAGGATCAGACTGAGCACACAGGACGAACGTCAGAGGAGATTTCACCCCTCCTGCCCCCCCACCCACACACACACACACACACACACAGACAACATGTTGTTTTCCGTAGATCAGTTTGAGTCCCTCTGTGTCTCTGCAGTGGTTTCTCTTCCTGTCCTCGGTCTCTTTGGGTCGTTTCTGCATCTCGTTCTGATTATTTTGTCTCTATTTGCATTAAATCTGCATCGTTTCATCTTTATCTTCCTCATTTTTTCTCTTCTTTTCTCTCTCCTCGTGGTCTTCTTCATGTTCTTGGAGTTTTATCTTCCTCATCTCTTTCTCTTCTTTTCTCTCTCCTCATGGTCTTCTTCATGTTTTTGGAGTTGGTTTGTGTTATTTTGTGGTTGGCCTTTTGTGCTTCATCTCATAAGTCATTAAGTCGATTGAGTCTTTCTGTAGCTGGTTTCCATCTTTTCAGTTGTTTAGTGGTTGATTTTCATTTCTGTTTTGTCTTTTTGCAGTTATTTGCATATTTTTAGAGCTTTTAAGCATTTTGATCTCTTTTTCATCTCATCAAGCACCTTTTAGTGGTTGTTTTGTCTTCTTTTTAAAGTCTTTTTGTGTCTTTCTGAAGTTGTTTTTCACCTCTTTCAACACATTTAGCATCGTTTTGCAGTTGTTTTACCTCTTTGTTGTTATTCTGTCATTTTGTTATTGTTTTTTTTTCCTATTACCTACGTTTCACCTATTACAGTATAACTATAACCTTAACCCTCCTGTCTTCCTGAAGCTGTTTCTCACCTCTTTCTCCTTATTTAGCATCTTTTAATGTGTTGTTGAGTTGTTGTGTAGATGTTTGTCATCTCTTTACTCATTAAGCATCTTCTCGTCCTTGTCTTTCGTCTCTTCCATGTTTTTTTTTGAGTCTTTTTGCAGCAGCCTTGTGTCTTGTGCCTGACCCTCCACAGTGAGGACGGTTCAGTCTGTACCCAGGACATTATCATGAGGCTGATCAGGCTGAGAGAATAATTAGAAATCCGTGTCTTGTGCAGTGTCATGACGCCGCAGGCTGCACAGCAACTTTATTTAGCCATCGCAGACTTTTTCATTATGAAACAACTTCCAGGGTATAAATAAGTATTTTCTCTAAAATAAGTTCTCAAACGTTTAACGATCGTGAACAAAGCCGTAAACTTCAGTCACGTCAGTCTGAAGCCACAAACGTGAGCTCACATTTCCTCTGTCTTCAGTGCAGAGACGCTGAACTGAGCCACTGAGGCAATTATACAATTTTACAGTGTTTAATTATAACCAATTAATAAATGAATTGAATGTAAAACCCTCATTATAATTGATGAATTCAACATGCGTCTGCACAGAACTAATGCATTAATCTCATCTCTGTTCTTCACACTGTTTCTCTTTAACATGACAGAGATAATCTCTCTAATGTTTTATCTAATGATTCTTTATGTTGCGTTCACTGACTCCTGGTTCTGTCGGAGCTTGCAGCGCTGGGAGGCTGTACTCACGCTGACAACCCTAATATGTCAATGTAATTTAGTTTTTGCAGGTATTTAAATTGAAGTTTTGACCTGATCACGGCCCTGCAGGAAAAGCCAAGGGATCAATAAAAGTACTGGGAGGATGGGGGGGGTGGACCGAATTTCACCCGTAGATGTTTCTTCAGTCTGGTCCGATCTAATGGAAATTAAACCTGAGAATGTGTTTCCATCTGACTCTGGATGTTTTTCTAAATAAAACAAAGTGAAACTGCAGCGTCCTTGTTCGTCCTCTCACATGAAGAGTCCTCCACGTTTCAGCGTCTTAAAACACACTCCAGCTGAATCCTGACGAGGTCGTCGTGTTTGTCTCTGAGGTACGCATCACAAATTCAGTTTATTAACCCTTTAGGGGTCTGAGCCTTCTTTATACACCACATAAAGAAATCTTGACGATCCCAACGTTTGGTGTCTTTTCTTCAGCACAAGGTCACCTCTATGATCTGACAGTTACTTTTTCACTTTAACCAACTTTATTGACACACTGGGCCCAAAAACACACAAAAATCACGTAGAGTAGAAACAGCTGATTCGACCACGGCCGCCCAGCGCCTCCCACTGTCACGCTCCAAAAAACATCAAATTAAAACCTGGTTTTACACGGTCGATCAACGTCAAACAAAAACTGGGAGAGAGTTTCAAACCTGCACCTCTGAGTGGAGTTGAACGGCAGCGCTCCAGGTGGCGTTTTGGAAACGTCATGTGACCTGATCACATGCAAGTGGTTACCCTGCAGGCTTTAACCATTTAGGTGCAGAATCTCACATATGCAACGAATCCATGCTAATGTAAAGTGAATAATCCGCCTTGAACTCGTTCATTCATTCATAAAACAAACATGACGTCGACCCCACCCCCACTTTTTTTTCCTTCTCTGTGTTGACCTTCGCTGGCACCGTCAGCTGATGGGAAGTCTTTTTTAAGCTTTTAGGCTACGCTCGAACAGAGATTATGTTAATCCTGAAGGTGAAATGAACCTCGCAGTGTCAAATTACCAGTGAGCTGCAGCTGAATTACAGCCAAGCTCTCTCGCCCTTTCTCTCTCTCTCCTCGGGGGCCCGTGGGGGGGTTTTAAGACTTTAAATTACCAAGAAACACATTCGCTTTTATCTCGTAAATTTACTTAATTGTGTTTACTGTACGTCCCCTCGTGGTGTTTGCATTACCTTCACAGAGCTGCAGTGGCCTAGATAGATAGATACACATCACAGACACACACACTATAGATCCCAGTGTGATAGGACTCAGTGCCAGGAAGCTGTTTACCTGCACACACACACACACACACACACACACACAACACTGGTTATGAGTTATGAGACTCATTCTAACACGTCGACGTCCAGGTGAAAATATGATGAGCTCTTCATCTTGTTGAAACCTACATTTTAAAATCCAAAAAGTTTTTGATTATGTTAAAATCTAAGTTTTCATCTTCGTTCAGTTTCTGTGCGGTGACGTCAGTAAAGGAAGGAGCTTTGACCCTTGTTGTTTAAACAAAAACTAAACTGGAGTGAGTAATTTAGTGAGTATTTTTGGGACATTTTATTTTGACAGGACAGCTGGAGAGAAACAGGAAAGAGAATGACACACAGCAAAGGGTCACCAGGTGGAACTGAACCTGGGGCCGCTGCACCGAGGACCATAGCCTCTGTTCATGGGACGCCTGCTCAACCAAGTGAGCTACACAATGCCTGATCAATTACTTTGTCAATAGAGGAATCACTGGATCTTAAATCCTAAAAATCGAATCTAAACTTCAGCCGTTTCGACTGTGGAGATCAGACTCTTGTTCAGACGCTTCACCTGAGCAGCTGATGTGGCGTAACAGCTGCTCCGATTACTAACAGGCTTCTTATTTGGTATGTTTGTTGACATGCACATGAGTGGAAGGTCGAGGCGTTCATTGTTTTTGTGTTTTGGTGGAAACTGTGGAGAAAGAGCCACACCAGTATCAACACTAAGTGATCGTGACATTTGCAGGTAGGTTGTTAATTTGTTCAAGGTCTCACAGCTCACTTGTTAATCTGCAGCCTGAACTCAGAGTGATGCAGCAGCAGCAGCAGCAGCAGCAGCAGCTCACTTTCAGCCTGCTGGACGTTTGCTCCACGGTGTTTTCTGCAGAATAAGTATCTCAACATTTCTGAAGTTAAATGAAAGAACATGGAGCGAGGGGGGGCGGGGGCGAGTGAACGAGATGTGATCTGATGGGAACCCAAAAAGGCTGAAAAAGAAATAGTCTGGACGATAATTACAGCAGATCTGAGACGTGTTTGACCCGAGCGACCCGAGCACACAGAGAGAACAGCAGCTCTGACAGCAGCGTGATTATCCGCAGTTCACACACTCCATCTGCCGCAAAAACACATTTTTCGTCTGTAATAACGATGACGCACATGAGAGTGAGAGAGTCCACTGAGACTCAATGTGATTTGGATCAGGTCTCAGGATTTAGGTGGGAACTCGTTGGACGTGTTAAGGCATCCAGCAGGGACACAACCAGCAGCAGCGCTGTCACCTGAGCCTGCACAGAGCAGAGCCGAAGGTCTGTGGCTGTTACTAACTCACAGTGGAGCTCAAAGCAGCGACCATCCATATTCTCTATGATAACAACGTCCCCGGGGTCGTTGTGCTGCTGAGTCTGCAGCTTTCCTTTATCCCAGCCTGACCACACCTTCTACTGCTGCTCATAGAGACACATCTGTAAACCTCTGCCTCTGTCCACCACCTGCTCCGCAACAGCAAACAGCTCACACACCAGCTGGTGAACACAGTGCAGCGTTTAGCAGCTAAACAGACAACATTTTTCCCTTTCGGAGCCGGAGGAGACCACACACAGAGCTAAAAGAGCAGAAACCTGCCCTTCGTCTGATGAAACGTGACGTCCATGTGTTTGTTTACTAAAAAAACAAAAAACAAAACATGAAATCAGGAGTTAAACAAAATGCTAGAAGCAGATTTAGACCCAAAATGCAGCTACATATTGGACAACAGAGAGGAACCTGTTGTTATTGTCCATCATTTCGTAGCTGTCGTGAGTCTGTTCCTCGTCGTTCTGCATTAAAACATCAAGTAAAAACTCAAACGTGAACGTCGCGGCGGCACCGGAGGAAAAGTCAAACCAGGGTCAACGAGGCTCAGTGAACCCCGACCCCTCGTAAACTTGACTGACGGCTGCAACTGAGGCTGCAGGGCGGTCACTGTGAAGGACATACCACGTTTCCATGACGACTGGGGCTTTCTGATTGGACTTGATTGGACTTTTCCTTCCTTTTTATAAACACACACACACACCAGAAAAATCATGTGTCTTCCTTATGTTTTTTTTTTTTTTTTTGTAAATAAGTAAAAACTATTTGGCCGTTGAAGCCGTTCTGACTCATGTTATATCATCACAGGATAAATAACGACACCCAGTTCTGGCTCTGAATCACCACTAAGCTCTGTGTTTGTAATTATTAATGTCTAACTATTAACATTTGGGTTCCTTCTTCCTCTCTTTTTTCTTTTTTAACATATTATGGTGGTTGTTTACGTCTTATTTACGTGGCCAGGTGTGTCCAGGTGACTCCCTCTGCAGAAATGTAGACTTAAAGAATGGAAAAGGACCAAAGCACCTTAGAGAAGAACAGTGGGATTGAGCCCAGGGTTCAACCTCTGAGGAAACAGACACAGTGTCATGTTACTAATCTAATCTAAAATTGCCCCCCCCCCCTTGCCTCTTGAGACGTCGAGTCGTTTACGGAGCAGATGATTTCCTCCTCAGTTCCAGATGAACACTTTGACCTCAGAGGAACCAGTGAGGCACCGAGGAAGATGAAGAACAGTTCGACTCGGAGCATAAATCTGAGCTTCTCACACAAAACCCGCTCCCTCCGCCCTCGGCCTATAAATCAGATTTTTATAAAATATCTACAGAGACACTGGACGGAAACATAAATCAGATTATTGATTCTTGTGACCTGGACTCGCAGCTCTGACGGGCAGCGATTAAGAAATTTAAGAGTGAACACACTCGCTCATTTAACAGGCTTAAGCTGCAGCTTTTAGAGGTTTCTGTGACATTATCCCGCCGTCGTTCTCCGACCATGTAAATCCTGACACGTTCGTTTTTCACAGCGGGCGCTCCACTCGTCTTCTTCTGCTAGTCTACAGCGCTTCATTGTGTTTTATTATTATCTGCTGCAGCCCTACTTTCGTGAACACGTGTCTCTTTTTTTTTTCCTCACTTTTCTGTGTCTCTCGCTAATTTGTATGCTCATGTTAATTTCTGTAAACACAATTACGTAAACAGGATTTGCCCAGGGGGGGGAGACGGATAGAGGATGTTGGGGAAGCAAATTAAATCTTGTTTTTAATCTATTGTTTCTGGTTTTTGCTGGCAGGAGTTGGTGGTGGTGTGTGTGTGTGTGTGTGTGTGTGTGTGTGTGTGCACTTACTGGTGGTGTTGTATCTGACACCGTAGAACATCTCCGGACAGGGTCGTGACACCATCTGGCCGGCGCTGCTCCTGGGCCAGCAGGTGCCGATGCCATCGATGGAGGTGTCACAGTAGAGGCCCGAGCCTGGAGGGTGGGGGAGGGTGAGGGGAAGGGAGGGGGGGGCACAGAGGTCAGACACAGACACAGATTCCTGGCGTGGCTCAGGACTACATATAGCCACGGTGAAATTCTGATAATGCTCCAATGATGTTGGCAGTAAATAAGCTGTTTGTGCACACGAGGCTTTAATGATTACTCGGTGCCGAGCCGAGCGTCGACTCCCGCAGCTCGACCCCACTTCTATTTCCAGCATTGTTCTCGTCTTTGATGTTCGGTTCCTTATAATCTGAGCTCAGATCTAACTCGCTCGTCTCCCTCGTGGTGTGGGGTATTCCACAACAACTCTTTAGCTCTGTGCTGTAACTGCGCGGTAAAACGTCCCGACTCACCGCTCCACTGGCTGGTGGCGTTGCTCAGGGTCTGGTTCCAGGTGGCGGCCAGGGACTGCACTGTAAAATCCAGAGGAGAGAGAGAGAGAGAGAGAGAGAGAGAGATCCATCAATAACCTCAGATCTTTGTTTGCGCACTTTTAGTAGAGGCTTTGAAATCTCATTAGATTCAGCTTAACGGCGACAAAGGGTGAGGCATAAAGGGCAACAGTAAACATTGGTGACAGACCTTTCCCCGAGCAATAACAGGACGGTAAGCTGTGAATATGAATGTGGACGTGCCCCCGGGGGCCGGGGCTATTATTTCTTTAATAACACAACAAGATTTAGATGAAAATATCCAGAAATGAGGCTCCGCGAGGCAAAGTGGGCGCTTAATTCTAACGCATTGTCTTTGTTTATTTTTAAACCAGTGTTTTCGCACCTGTTTGTGGCGGGAAAATGAATTAATCCAAGTACAAAAAGATGGGATTAGCTGCGGAGGAATCGTTTGCTCAGACGCCTGACAATGACAGAGATTTACATTTTCCTGCGAGCGAACAGCTCTGGTATCCGTGACGACTGTCAGGAACAAAACCAAGACGTCGTGTGCGATGTTGTTATTGAATGAAGACATATTTTGTGGCAGGTTTATTTTCTCTAAACCAAACTCCATCGTGTTTTATTCTGTATTGAACCAGCTCTTTGTTTGACCAGACGCTAATTACGCTCAAAGTCCAGTCATAACGCATGAGCAGTGATGAGGAATCATTATATTATTATATGAAGCTACTAATCCCAGTGATGCTCAGTTACAGCTGCTTGTGATCTGATCCTGACTTTATGTTTACACCTGGTTATTTTTCAGCGTGTTCTCATTGAGGTCATGTTTGTACTTGAGTGTGTGAACGAGACGACAGATCACTGACGCATCATAATAACGTGTGTTTTTCTGATTTGCAGACAGATATGAAGTGTAAACACTGTCTCTGACACTGTCTCTGTGTGCAGCGTTAGCTTGATGCATGAGCTGCAGGCGTGGCCGCCCTGAGTGACAGGAGGGTTAGCGTTCACCAGCCTCAGACCAGAACAGACCAGTCGTTGTATTCGCTGTGAGTTCAGCAGCGTCGGATCCAACTGGGATCATGACGACGGCTCTTATGTCCATCTTAATTTCAGTCATACGGTTTCTGCGGGTTGCCAGGTTGTGGAAACAGATGGGTACAGATTGTACTTCTACTTTGTGCTTCATACACAAATCTGGCAACACAAACGTATGGATGGTGATTATTTTTAATAAAGGTTGAAGGCCATGGAAAATACAGGGTTTAAGTGACGAAACCAGGAGATTGTGCTGGAGTCCTGGAAAAACCAGGAGTGTTGACAGGTAAAAAGATCTGGTGCTGCTCTGCTTCTTAAATACGAGCTCCTGCAGCTGCTCTGGTGTCATTATTACTATAAATTAAGCATTTCAGAGTCTGAGTGCATCACCTTGGTCTGTTTCTTTAACCTTTCAAAGACTAAATGATTAATTGATGGGTCAACACCAATAATCGACACATAAATCAAAAGAAAGTCATTTGCGGCTCCTCAGTGCTGAGGATTCATCACGAAGCAGCGTGACAATGTCTTCAGCACAGAGAGCTTTGTTATTACCACAGAGCTACCTGAGACATCTTTATGGGCTTCAGCTGAGGCCACGTAATGAGGAGATACGTGTGCGTTTAAGTTTAACCAGCTGTTACTGTGCTTGTGAGGTCTGTGCACAAATGGAATAATAGGAAAAGACAGTTTGCAATATCCACAAGGGGAAAGTTGTGACGGACGACGAGGCTTTGGCATTTAGTGGCTCCCGTCGAGAAATGAAAAAGACTGAACATCAATTCAATCTCGAGTGATCAGCTTCAATTCTCAGGTTGGTTTTTATAAGCACTCTCTCTTTTTAAAAGCCTCGTCGTGGTAAACACCCCCCCCCCTCCACTGACCCTCCCCTGACCGACAGACCGACAGAGCAACAGGCCGCAGCCGTCTGCAACTTACACGAGAAATTCCTGACAGCATGAGCAGAGCTTCACATGTCAGATCTGCCACGGAGGCCGACGGCAGGAGGCTCACGATGGCACACACCTGCAAACACAGAGCACACACACACACACACACACACACACACAGGTCAGGATTCATCAGATTAAACACTGCATGTCTTTTGCCTCCTGCTCCTTTAAACTCCCGGGCGAACGGAGCAGATGAAGTTGTGCTGAATCGAACTGAAAGACTCTCGCTGCCCTTGAGCAGATGATGCATGTATTAACAACTCCCCTCCACTAATGCGCCGCTCCTCATTCAGAGCACTTTGTAGCCTCTAATCATGTTCCTCCCTGTCAACACACTTGCATGTTTACAGATACGAACACTCAATAAATATAAAAAGGCAGAAGACATTACTGATTGCCTTCTTAAGGAGAGGGGCTGTAATGATAAATTCAAGATAGAAGATGTGTGTGTGTGTGTGTGTGTGTGTGTGTGTGTGTGGTGTGTGTGTGTGTGTGTGCTGCTTGCATGTGTGGAGGGGGAGAAACAGTGGAATAATGCACATAATTTGAAAACTACAGCAGCGGCTCAGGAGGTGGATCTCGTGTGTGACATTAAGTCTCTTGTGTGCAGGAATCACAGCGCCTTTATTTAGGGTTTTCAACACGGCGAGCCGAGGTCACGGTTCACAGATTAATGTTTCATCCACACCACTTTGATCTCCACTGGATTCCTCTCTGCCCGCTTTTTTTTTTTCTTCTTCTTCTTCTTTTCTTTATGAGTGACATCTGGAACGAGTCCAAACCCCGTCCGTGAAGGTGGAACAAACATCCAAGCTGAACGTGCTTCAGGTTGCATGTGGAAACACTGAACCACCACCACCGCCGCTGCTGCTGCTGCTGGGCTGCTGCCGCTGCTGCTGCTCCTGCTGGGCTGCTGGGCTGGCACACAGGCAGCATCTGTCAGAGGCTTTTTTTATGAGGTACAAAAGACCACAAAGACTGTAAAATGTCAGCAGCTTAGCTCCTGTTTGGGCTTTAAAAAAACGGCCTTTCCTAATTGACCCCGGAGCTGTTGTCCTTTATCGGAGCAGACGCTGTTACCCCATAAAGCCAGCGTTTCATCTTCCTTCATCCTCGTCCACTCGTCAATAACTCGGAGACGTTT